>JASVEL010004879.1:0-209546 GCA_032618575.1 Nicotiana noctiflora
AGCTCCTAGGCAGATGAGTGTGAATAACTTCTTGAAAAAGCTATGTCTCCGGCGGGTTCCCCTCGGTTGTCTGGAGAACGGTTGGGTGCCACTAGATTATCTCTACGACAGATTTGGTGATAAGGAAGGGTTTGAGAAATTCTCAAACGTTGAATTTGTTAACCAGCTAAATTATGACGCCTGGGGAGATTTAAGAATCTATGCTTTTATGGTCGCTTTTTTGGGAACCATGGTTTTTCCCGAACGTGGCGGACGCATCAGAATCCATTTAGCTGCAGTGGTCTCATATCTACAGAGCAACGAGGAACACACTGTTCTTCCGATGATACTAGGAGACATCTTCCGGGCCTTAACTCGTTGCCAAGAAGGACAAGATTATTTTGAAGGCTGCAATATCTTATTACAAATGTGGTTTATAGAACATCTCTATCATCACCCGATTGTGATAAACTTCAAAGCAGATTGGCTGAATTATATTCGCTGTCATACAAATAGAGCCGCTCGTTGTAACCTTCCAGAAGACTTGAGGACTTGGAAAGAACTTCTCAACTCTTTGAGAGCAGATCAACTTACCTGGAATTATTATTGGTTCCCTTCCGCCAAAATCATGCATATGTCGACATACCGCCCATTCTACATACTAATGGGTTTCAAGGGTTTCCAACCATATGCCCCGCTACGTGTCATGCGACAGTTGGGAAGAGAACAGAAAAGGGCCCCAATTGAGGATATGCGATCATTTGTATGAGAATTTGTGACAGAAGAGACCCCGAGGGAGACTTATGCACAGAAGGTATGGTTCGGTAGTCGACTCTCCGACATCAACGAGATGGTTGCCGATCGGGAACGGGGAGAAGTGAGTCTCGCTTATCTTGAATGGTTCCACAACCAACCCATACAAGAGAAAAGGTCAGAAAGGTCAGTGAAGTATGCCGTCGATTGGGAGAGAGAAATAGAAGCCAGAGTTAGGGAGGTTGAGCATGAGAGAGCACAAAATTTCCAATCTTGCATCAACACTTTAAAAGAAGACAAAGGAATCCTGGAAGCGGCCATGGACATACAACAGGCTGACTTCGATCGGGAAAGGGCCGGTTGGGAGCAAGAAAGAGAAGCACTCCAAACTCAAATTCAAGAAATGCAATTGGCCGCAGAAAGGTCAAGGAGGAGTCGGAGTGATCAGATGCTGATAAACGATTTGGAAAGGAAAGCCTTTGAACACCAAGAAGACTTGGAGAAGGCAAAAGCGGCTTTGGTTGCAATCCGGACAAAATGGAAGAGAGCGGCCCACCAAGAAGCACTCCGTCTACAACAAGTAGAGAAAGACTATGATGCGATCATCGTTGATTTGAGAAAAGCAAATGCCACTCTTAGAGAGCGAACTCTCCAGGCAAGTCCAGGATGCTAAAGCAGATAGAGACCGTTGTCACAACTTGATGGCACGGATGGAAAGACAAATAGATAGGCTCTTGGACCATGTCTCCAGCAACTCTCAAGTATTAGGGGCAAAGAACAGGCACATAGGGCAGCTGCTCAGAGAAAAGGACATAATCAGAACCAGGATCAATGAGATCGGGCAGTACATTACTATGAGGTGTTTGAACTGCGAACGAGTACCTCAGCCTGCCCTCTTTTCTTCAATCATGGAATGTGTCCACCAAGTCATGGCAGAATTGGGAAGTATACAGAAAGATCTCATCCCAAGAACTGCAACAAGGCCAAACAACGCCCCCCGGGCGCAAAGATTCGAGGCGTTGGAACATGCTTAGGAGAGTCTTTTGTTTTAGAGTCTGTTTGTCCTTTTACAAGTTTTTCTCCATTGTTGTCATTTTGCAAGTGTTTCAAGTTTGTTGAAATAAAATTCATGAACGTTTCATCTTATGTCTATTGTTTTCCGAACTACGCCCGGTCTGATTCATGCGGGGACATGATACGTAGGCAATCCACATAAGATTCGACCATCACTAAAAAATAAATAAATAAAAATAAAAATAAAAATAAAAAAAAAAAAAAGGGGGGGGGAAGAAGTTAAGAGAAAAAGAAGATCGATGAGGGATGAAAGCGAAAGCAGAGGAAAGTATAAACCGGAATAACGCATTACAATCGATTACAAGTAGCAACACGATCAACTGTATAAGTGCATCACACCCAACGTGAGATTACTTATCCGTTATGTTGTTTCGGACTAACCGTTTGTTTGCCAAACTCCAGGTTTTAGAAAAGGGTGGTTGATTTTGTGGTACTCTGGCCTCACATTCATACTTCACGAGGTCCAAAGGAAAAGTTCAGCAACCCGTTGCTAAATCAAAAGAAAGTAGATCAAAAAAGGGTGCCGACATGTCTTCAGAAATGCCTTTAGCAACCATTCCCGTTTCAGAGGAAAGCTCATTGACAACCATCCCGGCTACTGAGTCGGCAGCTTTGGAAGAGAATAGAATGCCGCGTTGCCGCATGCTCGAGATGTTGGACGATTGGAACAACGGGAAAGAGCCCCCGAGTCCGGTCCCCGGGTTCCCTGAAATTCTTCTCAGGTCAAGCGGTATTACAAATACCCCCATCAATTACCCGCCTACTCTGTTCGGGTATTCCAATGCTACAAACCTCTCCTGAATCACCCTCCACATCCCATCCTCGGGTGACACCACATGATACATCTGCAAGAACGTCGGTTGAGTTGCCAGTTCCAATCACAACGCACCCCACCGCACATGCTCCTTTCTTCGACTCCTCATCCTTTACATTCCCAGCACCACCGCTTACACGGGACCATACCCAGGTTGCAGCCAACACATATTCTCAGTCGCCTCGATATGAGTTTCTACCGAGCCAAAATCCAAAGACCCCCGAGCAGGATGAGATGGCAAAAAGAATGAGGAGTTTGGAACAAAGCTTGAAGAACATGCAAGGTCTGAGTGGACAGAAGAGTGTATCTTACGCCGATCTGTGCATGTTCCCGCACGTCCATTTGCCATCAGGTTTTAAGACACCAAAGTTCGAAAAGTACGACGGACATGGCGACCCCATTGCTCATTTGAAGAAATACCGCAATCAATTGAGGGGTGCCGGCGGCAGGGAAGAATTGTTGATGGCGTACTTCGGAGAAAGTTTGGTCGGAATAGCATCCGAATGGTATATGGATCAAAACATATCTCGATGGCACATCTGGGATGACCTGGCCAGAGATTTTGTAAAACAATTCCAATACAACATCGATATTGCGCCGGACAGGAATTCTCTATCGAACTTAAAAAAGAAGCCCTCGGAAAGCTTCAGAGAATATGCCATCAAGTGGCGAGAGCAAGCATCCAGGGTGAAACCCCCCATGGACGAAATTGAAATGGTCACGACTTTTCTCCAAGCTCAAGAGCCCGATTACTTTCAAAATATGATGTCGGCGATGGGAAAACCTTTCGCCGAAGCTATCAAGATCGGAGAAATGGTAGAAAATGGCTTGAAAACAGGGCGAATTTTGAGCCAAGCGGCCATTCGGGCAACTTCCCAAGCCATTCAAGGCGGGTCTGGAGGGATGCCCCGAAGCAAGAAGAAAGAAGAATCTGCTATGGCAGCAGTAGAAGACAGGAGATATCGAACCTCAAGGCAGGTATTCTCCGACAGGGCCCCCCAACATTACTATCCACATCACAGCATGGCTTATGCTCCTCCACCTCCACCCTACGCAGTCATGAACATTCAACCTTTGGCACGGCCGCAGCCACCAGCCAACAGAAATCCACCTCCATTCCAGAGAAACCAACCTCCTTACCCAAACAAGTATAATCCACGGCCAAATAACGCTCGCCACCGTGAGCAACCCAAAACGAGCTTTACACCGATTGGGGAGCCGTATTCCACTCTTTTCCCAAAACTCAGGCAAGAAAACCTATTGCAGCCTGTTCCGCAGAACAGGCAGAATCCAGACTCTCCTGCCTACCAGAGGGGGATATACCTGTGCATATCATTCAGGTGTTGAAGGACACAGTACTGACAATTGTTGGACGTTAAAGAAGGCAGTGCAAGAATTGATCAATCAAGGGAGGATCGTCTTCGCAGATGAAGACATCCCAAATGTGACAAACAACCCATTACCAGCCCACAACAACGGACCGGTGATTGGGATGATTTGTGACGACAAAGAATTTGACCCAGCTTTGAAAGCGATAATCGCCATCGCCAACATAGAGAAGCGTCCTGAGGCTACCCTGAAACAAGAGAAAATGGGGAAAAAGGTTGAAGCTCTTGAAACCAAATCCGAAAAGACGATTGAATTGAAAGCATCGTCTCGGAAGGGCGGAGTCCTTTACCTCCCACGAGGTAGAGTGGAAAAACCATTGTCCATAGGTGCCCCCAAGAAGTTCCATTTAAAGAGATAAACATCAATGTATGTACCAAAGGGAACTTATGTGGCCCGAAAACCAGATGAACCTGTGGTTATTGCACGCGTGCAACAAAAACCAATGACAGATCCATCCGCAGTACCCCGGAGCTACCAACGAACACTTGTTACGCGCAAAGGGAAAGAGATTGTGGGAAATTCATCCGAGAGTGTCCTAGGACAGAAGTACTTAAACACACAGGAGGTAAATAACGCCACACAAAGGCGTTTCCCGTCAAAGAAACCTGTAAGTGCTGAAGAGGCAGAGGTCTTTTTTCAAAAGATGCAAATGCCTGATTACGAGATGATAGACCAACTGCGTAAATGCCCAGAGCAGGTGTCGATGTTGTCCCTTCTAATGAAGTCTACCGAACATCAAAAGGTTTTGCTAAAAGCTTTGAATGAGGCATACGTGCCTATTGAGACTTCATCCGAACAACTTGAAAGAATGACGGAAAGATTCTTCGCGATCAATCAGATTTCCTTCAGTAAAGCTGATTTGCCTTTGGAGGGTGCCGCCCACAACAAAGCTTTACATTTGACTGTCAAAAGCGAAGGCTACTATATGAAGAGGTTCATGGTTGATGGGGGTTCGGGGGTAGACATATGCCCGCTTTCCACTTTAGGCCGCATAGGAATCGGAGCTGAAAGGATTCGGCCTAACAATATATGTGTGCGAGCTTTTGACGGTGTGAAAAGAGATACTGTCGGAGAGGTTGATGTAATTATGACCATCGGCCCGGTGGACTTCGAAGTGACATTCCAAGTTTTGGATATGGACACTTCTTACAATTTTCTTCTAGGGAGACCATGGATTCATGCGGTCGGAGCTGTGCCCTCTACCCTCCATCAGATGTTGAAATTTGAGCACAAGGGACAAGAGATCGTGGTCCACGGGGAAGATGAGCAATCAATTTATCGAGATCCATCCATCCCTTGCTTGGAAGCGGAAGCGGGAAGCGAAAACATTATCTATCAAGCTTTCGAGATTGTGTTGGCAGATCAACACGAAGAAGGGAACCCTCTCCCCCAACCTTTTTTGTCTAATGCCTCCATCATGGTGGCGAAAGAAATGATTAAACATGGCTTCCAGCCAGGAAAAAGTTTGGGAAAGTCCTTACAAGGAGTGCCGAAGCTGATAACTTTACCTGTAGCCGAAAAGTTTTTCGGAGTGGGCTTTCGCCCAACCCCTGAAGATGAAAGATGGGCCAACAAGAGAAAGGAGAAAGGATGGGTTCTGCCGCAACCATTGCCACATCTGTACCAAACTTTTGTCCGACCAAGGTACAGTGAAGAAGAAGAAGACGAGGTCTTTACAACGGAGGAAATTGAAGACATATGTGGGGCCATGAGGCAAATGCTCTATGATGTTAATATGGTCCAATCGGGAGAAGGAACAAGCACCGCTTGAGGTGCTGTATGTGGGCCCTGAAGCTAAATTGCAAAATTGGAAAGCCACACCCTTCCCAATCAGGCGGGAGTTCTGGTAGATTTGTCCTGTCATTTTTCCTTCATCACAAGTTACTTCAGGATGTAGCTTGGATGATTTTCTTTGTTTTCTTGTATTTTTGGTTTCCCCAATGTAATTTGTTTGTTTTCAGAAAATTCCAAGGAAATAAAATAAATATTTCCTTACTTTTGCACTCTTTCTAATTTTGTTATTTATTCTTCCTTTTCAGTCCTAATAATGCGGCTTTAAATAACATGACATGCTTGCGGAACTCATGCTCAAATCCGAACACGCCACCTAATCTGGAAATAATGAACCAAGAACCGGAATACGATGAAGACGAGGCTTTTAGGGAAATAAATCGAGAATTGGAACATTTCGAGAATAAACCTAAGCCAAATTTGAATGACACCGAACCGGTTAATTTGGGAACTGATGAAGAGGTCCGAGAGACCAAGATAAGCATCCACACGGATGAGAAAACACGAGATGCAATAATCCAACTCTTGTTTGAATTTAAAGACGTGTTTGCTTGGTCTTACGATGATATGCCAGGATTAGGAGCTAATCTAGTGGTGCACAAATTACCAATCTACCCTGACTGTCGCCCAGTGCAACAGAAGCAAAGAAAGTTCAAGATTGACATCAGTGATAAAATCAAAGAAGAAATCACTAAGCAGTTGAAAACGGGGGTAATCCGAGTGGTACAATACACCACGTGATTGGCTAATGTTGTGCCCGTGCCGAAGAAAGACGGAAAAACTCGAGTATGTGTTGACTACCGAGATTTGAATAAAGCAAGTCCTAAAGATAACTTTCCTTTACCGAACATCCACATCCTTATTGATAACTATGCCAAACATGAGATACGGTCGTTTGTGGATTGTTATGCGGGATATCATCAAGTGTTGATGGATGAAGAGGACGCCGAGAAGACTGCTTTTACCACACCTTGGGGGACTTATTGTTACAGAGTCATGCCATTCGGCTTGAAAAACGCAGGAGCAACATACATGAGAGCTATGACTGCCATTTTCCACGACATGATGCATCAGGAAATAGAGGTGTACGTGGACGATGTGATCATCAAATCCAGAACTCAAGGCGATCATGTGCGAGATTTGAGGAAATTCTTTGAGAGGTTGCGGAAGTACGATTTGAAACTGAATCCGGCCAAATGCGCTTTTGGAGTCCCGTCAGGTAAACATTTAGGTTTCATAGTCAGTAGAAGAGGTATCGAATTAGATCCCACAAAGATAAAATCCATCCGGGATTTACCTCCCCCCAGAACAAAGAAAGATATAATGAGTCTTCTAGGCCGATTGAACTACATCAGTAGGTTCATCGCTCGTTTGACTTCCACATGTGAACCCATATTCAAGTTGTTGAAGAAAGACGCTGCAATCAAATGGAAAACCGAATGCCAAGAAGCTTTTGACAAGATCAAAGAATACTTGTCAAACCCTCCAGTCTTAGTCCCGCCAGAGCCAGGGAGACCTCTTTTCTTGTATTTAACAGTCTTGGAAAACTCTTTTGGTTGTGTTCTCGGACAACGTGATGCGACGGAGAAGAAAGAGCAGGCGATTTACTACCCGAGCAAGAAATTCACCAGTTATGAGGTCAAGTACATTTTGCTGGAAAGAACGTGTTGTGCTTTAACTTGGGTCGCTCAGAAATTGAGACACTACCTCCAAGCCCATACGACTCACCTCATTACTCGGTTGGATCCTTTGAAGTATATATTCCAGAAACCGATGCCCACCGGAAGATTGGCAAAGTGGCAAATCCTGCTCACCGAGTTTGACATAGTCTATGTCACTCGCACGGCAATGAAGGCCCAAGCATTGGCAGACCATTTGGCCGAGAACCCGATTGACGAAGAGTATCAACCATTGAATACCTACTTTCCTGATGAAGAGGTAAATACGACAGAAGTTGTTTCGGAAGACAGTCATGCTTGGAAAATGTTTTTCGATGGGGCGGTAAACGCTAAAGGTGTAGGGATTGGGGCAATCTTGATCTCTCCTGCTGGTCAGCATTACCCAGCCACGGCTAGGCTCCGTTTCTTTTGCACGAACAATACGGCTGAGTATGAAGCTTGTATCATGGGTATGAACATGGCAATTGATCAAGGTGTCGAAGATTTGTTGATCATGGGAGATTCAGATCTAATTATCAAACAATCTCAAGGTGAATGGGAAACTCGAGACGTTAAACTCCTCCCTTATCGACGGCACGTGAACATTCTTGGCAAGCGATTTGCATCGATAGAGTTCAGGTATATCCCACGATGTCACAATGAACTAGCTGATGCACTTGCCACTTTAGCTTCAATGCTACCTTATCCGGGCAACGCCCATGTCAATCCCTTGGAAATTCAAATCAGGGAAAGCCACGGTTATTGCAATGCGATCGAAGAAGGACCAAGCGTCAAGCCATGGTATTACGATATCAGGAGATTTTTGAGAACACAAGAATACCCAGAACATGCTACTGGAGATCAAAAGAGGACCATTAGGCGACATGCAGGTGGTTTCTTTTTGAGCGGCGAGGTCATGTATAAAAGAACCCCGGATCTTAACCTTTTAAGGTGTGTTGATGCCGAAGAAGCAGGAAGAATCATGCACGAAGTACATGCAGGAGTATGCGGGCCTCATATGAATGGGTATGTCTTAGCCAAGAAAATCCTTCGAGCAGGTTATTATTGGATGACCATGGAGAAAGATTGTTTCGGTTTTGTCCGAAAATGCCATCAATGTCAGGTACATGGAGATCTGATTCATGCACCTCCAACTGAGCTGCATCCTATGTCAGCGCCGTGGCCATTTGTCGCTTGGGGAATGGATGTCATCGGCCCGATTGAGCCGAAAGCTTCAAATGGACACCGATTCATACTAGTGGCTATCGATTACTTCACGAAATGGGTTGAAGCCATCACTCTCAAATCAGCCACCAAGAAAGCTGTGGTGGATTTTGTACACTCAAATCTTATCTGTCGTTTTGGTATACTCGCAACTATCATCACGGACAATGCTACGAATTTGAACAGTCATTTGATGGAAGAAATATGCGAGCAATTCAAAATAACGCATAGGAACTCCACCCCTTATCGGCCCAAAGCCAATGGTGCCATGAAAGCAGCAAACAAAAACATTAAGAAGATTTTGAGAAAGACAATCCAAAGTTCTAGACAATGGCATGAACAATTACCGTTCGCTTTACTGGGATACCGTACTACAGTACGCACATCGGTAGGAGCAACTCCATACCTGCTAGTCTATGGAACCGAGGCCGTGATACCGGCAGAGGTAGAAATTCCTTCACTTCGTACAATTGTTGAAGCAGAGATTGAAGATAGCGAGTGGGTTAAGACTCGTTTGGAACAATTAACTTTGATCGATGAAAAGCGAATGGTTGCGGTCTGTCATGGACAACTGTACCAACAGAGAATGGCTCGTGCTTACAACAAGAAAGTACGACCGAGAAATTTGAAGGTAGGTCAGTTGGTTTTAAGACGCATTCTTCCACATCATGAGGAAGCGAAAGGAAAATTCGCTCCTAATTGGAAAGGACCATACATCATCAGGAAGATACTGCCAAGAGGAGCGTTATACTTGGGAGACATGGAAGGAAAAGATCCTGAAACGGCTGTGAATGCAGATGCTGTGAAAAGGTATTATGTCTGAACTTGCTTCAACGAGGTCCTCACAAGTCGAAATGATTGAAGGCTTTTATTCCCGCTACCCAAACACTACCAACCCTTTTTGTAAACCCTTTGAGCCGGTTACCTTTCTTTGGCTACCCTCTTTGGAATCCAAACCAAAAAAAAAAAAAAAAAAAAACAACAACAACAAATTTCCTGAACTACGTTCTGACTTGATTCCGAAAGGATACGTAGGCAACCTCTCCTTGAGGTTCAGTCACACCAAACCAAAAATCCCAGTTTCCCCAAAAAATGAAACTGGGGCAGATGATATTGTTGATTCGGTTTAAGATCCGTCAAGATGATTCCAAAGTTGTAATTTTGTCTACAACCGAGTACAAGTCCTTCAAGATCGATTGGAAGTTGTGAAAACATCATTGTTGCGATCCGAAGTTCCTGGAATGAAAAGAAATAAAATGAGAGAGTCTTATCGGTGAAAACCTTCGGGCACCATAAGACGATGGAAGTAAAGAAATACAAAATGAGAGAGCCTGTTGGTAAAAACTCGCAAAGAGTGCTATCTGGCGATGGTAAGAAGAGAAATGAGAGAGGTCGATTGGCGAAAACCCGCAAAAGGGCGCTATCAACCGAAAAGTTCGTTTCACCACGAGAGGTCCTGGCACGGCTCCTTAGCTCGGAAATGTAGACCCGTTTTGGTTCATAAGAAAATGGGAGTTTTGTGACGATCAAGCATCTAATCCAAGGAGCATGTCATGTTGGTTAAAGTCAGCATATACCTCAGATAAGTCCTTATTTTCTCCCTCGAAAGGGACTCCTCTATCTTTGATACGTTTTTCCATTCTTTGATTCATTCTTCTTCTTTGAATCCCTTTCGGTTTAATTTTAATTCTGAAACTATTACAAAGGAAGGTGATAGGACCGGTTTTACAGGACTCCGCCTGGTAAAGAAGAAAAGAAAAACAGCCTCAGTGGTGTATTGTTACAACCCACGATTGGATCGTAATGATCGATTGTTTCCAAAGAAAAAGAGTTTAGAAAGGAAACGGAAATCAAAGGTTAAGGTCTTAGAAGAGACGGAATAAGGCAGAAGGATGGAACCCACACGGAAAATCCCCATGGAATTCCGGGAATGAACCCGGTCAATTCGAAAGGAAGTCACCCCAAAGACAATTGGTAGCAAACTTCTCAATGGAAATGGGGAAACGATCAAGCAATAAAGATAACCAAGGCCGCAAAGCCAACCACTTTTTCAACTGATAAAATGTTCTTTGTTGAAAGCAGGTCTGTTTAATTGTGCAAGAAGAAGGTACAACTCGAATAAGTGAAATACGCAAGCTTTGAAATGGCTTTGGAACAAGGAAAACACATAAAAAGGTAAGTTTCTTTTTAGAGATTTATCCTATGCATTTGTTGATGGTTAAAAAGAACGCCTAAAAGAAGGCCAAAAAAAGAATGAAAGAAAAGAAAATGAAAACTCCGAAAAAGAGAATCAAATCATATCAGTCCAATATCTGTTTGGACCCCGGTCAGAAAAACCGAGGGTCTTTCCGGCCAGAAAGCCGTGAAACTTTTATCCCCGGTCAGAAAACCGAGGATCTCCCAGTCAGAAAACTGCGGAGCCATTTACTTTAACCCCGGCCAAAAAACCGAGGGTCTGACGGCCAAAAAACCGTTAGATATTGTTTGAATTCCGGCCAGAAAGCCGTGAAACTTTTATCCCCGGTCAGAAAACCGAGGATCTCCCAGTCAGAAAACTGCGGAACCATTTACTTTTACCCCGGCCAAAAAACCGAGGATCTGACGGCCAAAAAACCGTTAGATATTGTTTGAATTCCGGCCAGAAAGCCGTGAAACTTTTATCCCGGTCAGAAAACCGAGGATCTCCCAGTCAGAAAACTGCGGAGCCATTTATTTTTACCCCGGCCAAAAAACCGAGGATCTGACGGCCAAAAAAACCGTTAGATATTGTTTGAATTCCGGCCAGAAAGCCGTGAAACTTTTATCCCGGTCAGAAAACCGAGGATCTCCCAGTCAGAAAACTGCGGAGCCATTTACTTTTACCCCGGCCAAAAAACCGAGGATCTGACGGCCAAAAAACCGTTAGATATTGTTTGAATTCCGGCCAGAAAGCCGTGAAACTTTTCTTCCCGGTCAGAAAACCGAGGATCTCCCAGTCAGAAAACTGCGGAGCCATTTATTTTTACCCCGGCCAAAAAACCGAGGATCTGACGGCCAAAAATCGTTAGATATTGTTTGAATTCCGGCCAGAAAGCCGTGAAACTCTTCTACAAAATCCCGGCCAGAAAGCCGTTTGAACCTTTGTGAAACCATGACTTTCTTACCCAATACCAAAGAGCCGTTTAATCACTTTCTGTGTCACAACTAACTCACGAAATTTTTCTAGCAAAACTGGGGCAGAAAAATTTCGTTCGTTTGTTTGTTTTGTTGTCTAAATAGGTTTGAACTTGGGACGCAAGGATCGAGATAACCTACAAATGGGACATCAATCCAGAGTGAAGAAAAGAAGAAAAGAACCGAGAGAAAAGATTCCAAACGTTGGAGTAAACAAAGGCGCGGATCGCTCAGAAGATGATTGAAGTAACAAGCTCCGCCGACTCCGTTTCACTCAATGTTACAGAAATAAACGAGCACGTACAACTTGTGGAGCATCAAGATTCAGATCGAGGTCTACAGCAAATCAGCTAAGATTCAAGATCAAGTTTTCAAGAGAATCATAGATAGGAATCTTGTAACTCGTAGTTTGATAGCATAGCTAGTTCAACTTTAATTTCTTTTGGTGTAATAAGGAGATCAGTAAGCAGTAAACAGCAACATGCAGCAACGATAGCAACAGTAACAGCAAAGTGTCAGTCCACGGTAGTCCCAGCTACCAAAACTTCCCGAACTACATTGACCGGATTCCTGTTTAGCCCAGGATATGTAGGAGGCCTCCGAAGCAAAGGCTCGGTCAAACTCTTTCAAAATGCTTCCCACGGAGTATTCAAACGGGCAAAAATCGCTCGTATTTGCTCATTTATCTTTGCACGAAAACTCTTCGTGGTTTCCGCGCAAAGAGGGGCAGCTGTGAGCACGTGATTTTTGCTTAACATGAATTACTCCCACAAAATCAAAACAAAAAAAAATTGTCTATTTTATGGTGTGTATTTTTGTGAATTTTTGTGTTGTTTTGGTAATTGTTTGCATTTGTATATGCATGATTATTTGCGTTTAAATTAATAAAAATACAAAAATAGGTCATATTTACATTTTTGATCTAACTTTGCAATTAGGAGTAGTTTAAGTTTATTTTACAAAATAAAGAAATCACAAAAAATATGTATTTTTGCTTTTCTAGTGTTTAATGTCCCAATTGTATGATTTATATTTAATTGATGTTTAAATTGAGTGTATTAATTGTTAATATAACTTAATTAGTATTTCTTATAATTTAGTTGATTTTGTAGTGTAATTAGAAATTTTTATTAGAAAACTAAATTAAAAAAAAAAAAAAAAGATAAGGGAAACAAAATCAAACAAAAAAAAAAGAGTTGAAATGGATTGGGCCATGCCCAAATATTGAACCCTTACCCAAAGCACAACTCCCCTGCCCAACCCGTTATCAGCCCATACCCGGTCAGCCCCATTTAATCTAGGCCGTTGGATCACTTAATCCAACGGTCCAGATTAAAAACCCTATTTTGATACACCAAAATACCCCCCAAAACCCCTGCCGCTTTCATTTCACCCAAACGACCCTTACCCAAAGCTCCCCTGTAACGCCGCCTCACACCGCCGTCCTCCGCCCGCCTGAATTCGCCTGCGGCGGCGGACGGTGGCCAAACACCACCATTTTTACACCCTAAACTCGCCTCAACCTCCCCGTTCCGATCCCTCTATCAGTTAACTTCGAACCATACCAGATTCTTTCGAATATCAATTGGTAGCCATGAACTCTAGTTAGCCGCCACTGCTTCCTAGTGGCGGCACCGCCTCCATTTGACCCCAAACTCACACCTTACCCTCACCAGACCTCCCTCATGCCCAAACTACCATTAGTTTCCATCAATTCGAGCCTTAGCCATTCGAACCCCAAATTCGAACCTCAAAGAACCCTAAAAATTTTTGGGGTCTGCTTAGAAGATTTTGAGTCTCCAATGGGTTTTAGCCGAGTCGTTCTCATTCGAGAAACACTCGATTACAGCCCGTTTGGCCTCAAAAGTTTGAGTCCGTTCGATCCCGAATACGAATTTCATTCTCGGCCGCTGCTTTGTTTCGAATTGTTCGGAGGTACTGTTTTATTCCCTCTCTTTCCTTGTTATTTTATTTGTTTTGATTATGATTGTTCGTTTGTTGATATTTCTTCGGACAGTTATGAAATTTTCTGTTTTCTTCATCTATTTGGGACCGTTTTATTTGGTCGATTTGTTGTTTCTGATTGATTGCTATGAATGATGTTGCTATAAAATAGGAATTCGATTCGATAAATTCGTTGAATGTCTAATTCTTCATTTTTTGACTGCTTTGGCCGAGAGTTTTGAAATCACTGCCTTCGCGATTGATTTGTTATCAATTGTATATGTTATGATTCGACTTAACGAATGTCGTCGCTTGAATTCGCGAAGTTGTTGTGTTAAAAAAAACCTCGGGCAGTGTTGGTTTTGCTTGAATTGAGTTTTCTCTGTTTATTGTTTGTTTTGTGTATTGAGCCAGCTATTGTTGTCTATTATAGCTGATATTTCATTGTTTTTGAAGTATCCTCAATTACTTGTATGAGAATGTGTTTAGAACAATGGGGCAGTGAATTGGAATTTGCCCGTTTAGGCCTTGGAATCACTGTTTTATCAGTTTTATTTGCTATCAATGATACATGTTGTGTTTATGTTGAATGCTTGTCTAATCTCGTAGAAGTGGTTGTGTGAAACCTCAGACATTGCTTTGTTTTGCTTTGAATCGAACTGTTCTGTTAGTCGTATGATTCTGTTGATTAAGCTTAGGAAGTATGGATTGGATATAGCTGTATTTCCAATGGGACTTTAAGGAAGATATAGCTGTAACTCTAATAGGATTTTAAGGAGAAATTAGTTGTAATTCTGATAAGTTTCAGAATTGAAACTAACAACCAAGTTTCAAAGAGTGCAATGCACATGGAATGACTAATGGAACCTGCTGGACAGCAGGTTAGGCCATTAATTTCTGCCTTTTAGAGTTTTTAATTAAAAAGCCATACTTATACAACTGAAAAGTGAAGAAAAGGTAAAAGAATATAGGCTGGACAGATCTGAAACTGAAAAAGGAAGGGCTGTTTTCTTTGGATCTCTAGGTTACAAAAGGAGGTGTGACAGGGAATAGATGAGGATATCGGCTCCGCATGTCAGACTCGGACTCCCAGGTCGATGACTCAGGAGGCTGACCCCTCCACTGAACTCGCACAGAAGGAAAACTCTTTGACCTCAACTGTCGAACCTGCCGATCTAGAATGGCTACCGACTCCTTCTCATAAGATAGATCCTTGTCCAATTGGACAGTGCTAAAATCTAACACGTGCGATGGATCGCCGTGATATTTTTGGAGCATGGATACATGAAACACTGGATGTACAGCTGACAAGCTAGGTGGCAAGGCAAGCTTATATGCCACCTCTCCCACACGATCAAGAATCTCGAATGGGCCAATAAACCTAGGGCTAAGTTTGCCCTTCTTTCCAAATCTCATCATGCCCTTCATAGGTGACACTCGGAGCAATACTTGCTCCCCATCCATGAAAGCTATATCTCGAACCTTGCGATCTGCATAGCTCTTTTGCCTGGACTGAGCTGTGCAAAGCCTATCTTGAATGATCTTGACCTTATCTATGGCTTCCTGAACTAGATCTGTACCCAAAAATCGAGCTTCTCCCGGTTCAAACCATCCAACCGGAGAATGACACCTCCTACCATACAAAGCTTCATAAGGAGCCATCTGAATGCTCGATTGATAGCTATTATTATAAGCAAACTCTTCCAAAGACAGGAATTGATCCCACGAACCTCCAAAATCAATAACACACGACAGAAGCATATCTTCCAGTATCTGAATAGTCCTCTCGGACTGACTGTCTGTCTGTGGATGAAAGGCCGTACTTAGCTGGACTTGGGTGCCCAACTCTCGTTGAACCGCCTTCCAGAAATGTGAGGTAAACCGCGTACCTCGATCTGAAATAATAGAGATAGGCACACCATGAAGGCGAACAATCTCCCTGATATAAATCCCAGCTAATTTCACGGATGAATAGGTAGTGGCAACTGGAATAAAATGAGCTGACTTGGTCAGCCTATCAACAATCACCCAAACAGCATCAAACTTTTTCCGAGTCATCGAAAGTCTAGAAATGAAATCCATAGTGATCTCCCACTTCCATTCATGAAGTTCAATTCTCTGAAATAAACCACCAGCTCTCTAATGTTCATATTTAATATGCTGACAATTTGGACACCGCGCTACATATGCCACAATATCCTTTTTCATTCTACGCCACCAATAATGTTGTCGCAAATCTTGATACATCTTTGCTGCACCTGGATGAATAGAATACCCCAAACTGTGAGCTTCTTCTAGAATCAATTCTCTAAGCCCATCAACATTTGGCACACAAATGCGCCCTTGCATCCTCAAAATCCCATCAGCATCTAAGGTGACCTGCTTGGCACCTCTTCGCTGAACCGTGTCTTTAAGGTCACATAAATAAGAATCATTATATTGTTGTTCGCGGATACGCTCCAATAATGAAGAGAGAGCGACCGTGCAAAGCACTCGACTAGGCTCAGAAATATCCAACCTCACAATTCGGTTAGCTAAGGACTGAACATCCAAAGCAAGCAGCCTCTGATTGACTGGAATATAAGCAAGACTTCCCATACTGGCTGACTTCCTACTCAAAGCGTCGGCCACCATGTTTGTTTTTCCCGGATGATATAAAAATGGTGACATCATAATCTTTCAACAATTCTCGCCATCTTCTCTGCCTCAAATTCAATTCCTTCTGTTTGAACAAATATTGAAGACTCTTATGATCGGTGTATGCTTCACATGCCACACCATACTAATAATGCCTCCAAATCTTCAGTGCGTGAACAATCGCCGCCAATTATAGATCATGAACTGGATAGTTCTTTTCATGAATCTTCAACTGCCCCGAAGCATAGGCAATAACCTTGTCATCCTGCATTAACACCGCACCAAGCCCAATACGGGAAGTGTCACAATAAATAGTATAAGGTCTCGTACTTATGGGTAAAACCAATACCGGTGCTGTGGTCAAGGTTGTCTTGAGCTTCTAAAATCTCGCTTCACATTCATCTGACCATTCAAATTGAACATCTTTTTGCGTCAATCTGGTTAATGGGATTGCAATAGATGAAAACCCTTCCACAAATCGCCGATAATAACTTGCTAATCCCAAGAAACTCTAAATTTCTGTGGCTGATGTCGGTCTAGGCCAGTTCTTGACTGCCTCAATCTTCTTTGGATCAACCTGAATACCTGCTGCCATCACAATATGACCCAGGAATGCAACTGAACTTAGCCAAAATTCACACTTTGAAAATTTTGCATATAGTTGGCTATTTTTCAGAGACTCAAAACCACTCTGAGATGTTGCACATGCTCCTTCTGACTGCGGAAATATATTAATATGTCATCAATGAAGACTATCACAAACAAGTGCAAATAAATCCGGAACACCCGATTCATGAATTCCATAAAAGCTGATGGGGCATTTGTCAACCCAAAAGACATGACCAGAAATTCATAATGTCCGTACCGAGTGCGGAATGCGGTCTTAGGGACATCAGATGCCCTAATCTTCAAATAAATAATCAATTTGCGGGAGTGGATATTTATTTTTGATAGTCACCTTGTTCAACTGTCGATAGTCAATGTACATTCTCATCGAACCATCTTTCTTCTTTACAAATAATATTGGTGCACCCCATGGCGAAACACTAGGTCTAATGAAACCCTTTTCAAGTAAATCCTGCAACTGCTCCTTCAATTCTTTTAACTCTGGAGGAGCCATACGATATGGGGGAATAGAAATGGGCTGAGTGCCTGGAACCAAGTCAATGCAAAAATCAATGTCCCTGTCGGGCGGCATACCTGGCAAGTCTGAAGGAAATACTTCAGGAAATTTGTGAACCGCTGGCACGGAGTCAATAGAAAGAACCTTAGCACTGGAATCACGGACATAGGCTAAATAAGCCAAACACCCTTTTCCAACCATACGCTGAGCCTTAACATAAGAAATAACATTGCGGCTAGTATGACCTGAAATTCCTTTCCACTCTATACTAGGAAAATTCGGCAGAGCTAAAGTCACAGTCTAGGCATGGCAATCTAAAATAGCATGATACGGAGATAGCCAGTCCATGCTAAATATAATATCGAAGTCCACCATATTTAGGAGCAATAAATCAGCACGGGTCTCAAGACCCTCAATCACTATAATACATGACTGATGAACTCGATCAACCACAATAGAATTGCCTACTGGTGTAGACAGATGAAGAGGAACACCCAGTGGATCACTAGGCTGAAATAAGTACGGTGCAAAATAGGAGGACACGCACGAATATGTAGACCCAGGGTCAAATAATGATGATTCCTTTCTATCACAAACCAAAATAATACCTGTAATAATGGCATCTAAGGACTCAGCCTTTGGTCTGGCAGGAAGTGCATAACATCTGGGCTGGGCCCCACCAATCTGAGCAGTATCTCTGGGACGATCGGCTGCTGGCTGGTCTCTACCTCTATCGGTTTGAGCTCCACTTCTATGACCTCTGCCTCCACCTCTATGCCATCTACCCCCTCCTCAGCTGGCTGTGGGGGAGGGGGTTGAACCATAGCACGAGAACCCTGCTGCTGAGAGCTGTCAGAAGCTCGAGGGCAATACCTTGCAATGTTCCTAAGGTCGCTGCACGTAAAATAAGCCCTCAGCTGCTGAGAATAGCAAAGTGGTAGTGCACTAATAGGTTGTTGATCAGAATAGTATGGTTGAGGATTATGACCACAAGAAGCATCATGAGAAACCTGAAGAGCTGACTGATAAGGCCTAGGAGGATGGCCTCTACCATGAGAATCTCTACCTCCAAACGAGGTACCACTGAATCTACCCGAATTACGGGGTCTCTTATCCAATCCATGACATGCTCCCTATGACAGAGCCATCTCGATCTGGCGGGCAGTATTAGCCGCCTCCTGAAAAGTGATTTCAGTCCCTGCTCTCATAGCCATCTGCAGTCGAATTGGCTGATTCAAGACATCAATAAATCTTCTCACCCTTTCCCGATCTGTAGGAAGTATAACAATAGCATTATGAGCCAGGTCCACGAACCTAGTCTCGTATTGTGTGACAGACAAAGAACCCTGATGAAGACGCTTAAATTGTCTGTGCAAAGCCTCCATCTGAGTTGCTGGAAGGAACTTTTCCAAGAACAAATCTGCAAATTGACCCCAAGTCAAAGAGGATGATCCTACTAGCCTAGATAGATAATAATCCCTCCACCAAGTCTTGGCAGAACCAGATAATCGAAAAGTAGCAAAATCCAAACCATTAGTCTCCATAATGCCCATAGTACGGAGAACCTCGTGGAAACTATATAGAAAATCCCGGGGATCCTATGAAGGAGTGCCACTGAATGTGGTAGTCAACAGCTTGGTAAACCTATCCAATCTCCATAATGCGTCAGCAGACATAGCTGCACCATCATTAGCCCGAGTCACTATAACAGGCTGAACTGCCTCGACTGGCTGAATCACAGGAACCTGAGCCTGGGGAATTACTGGCTCCGGAGTGCATGTAGCAGGAGTCTGATTGCCTCCTCCAGCCTGAGAAGTGGCTGGTGCTACTGGTAGTAAACCTGCTCTGGTGATATGGTCCATAAAACATGCTATCCGGACTAAAGCATCCTGAAGGTCCGGTATAAACATAACCCCTCCTGGGACCTGAGCTGGGCCCACTGGAACTGCTGGGGGTAGAACCTCCTCCTCGATATGAACCTGAGGTTATGCCACTTGTGCTGCTGCTCGGTGCTGAGCTCTGCCCCTACCTCGGCCTCTAGGACGGCCTCGACCTCGGCCTCTACCCCTAGCGGGAGCTGCTGCCGTTGGGACCTCGGGCTGCTGGTCAGCAGATGAGGATGCGCGTGTTCTTGCCATCTGCGGAAGAACAGAGTAGAAATTCAAATAGCATTTGAAAGATCAAAGCCGCACAACTGAAAAGAATAAAGGGAAGATTTTCCTAACTCTGTAGCCTCTGGGGGATAAATACAAACGTCTCTGTACCGATCCCTCAGACTCTACTAAGGTTGTTTGTGAGTTGTGAGATCTGTGCAACCTAGAGCTCTGATACCGACTTTTCACGACCCGGATTTTCCACCATCAAGAGTCATGATGGCGCCTATTAGTGGAAGCTAGGCAAGCCAATTCTTACTTACATTTTTATTAGTTAGAACTCTTTTCTTAAGACTTTAAATAAAATCATGTAATTATTGTGGAATAATTAAACTTAGCGAAAGACTTAGCAAATTTTACTAAATACAATACAGAAAACCCAAACATGATACACTACCCAAGACTGGTGTCACAATACATACGAACTTCTAAGAATAATACACACAATCGTCTAAAATAAATATAAGTTGTTTATATCGAATACATGAGATAATAGAATGAAAAATATAGATAGAGGAGACAATGGGTCCTGCGGACGCCTGGAAGGCTACCTCGAAGTCTTAGTAGTCAGAATATCCATAATCGTGCTACTGCCACTGCTGCTGCCCGTAACCTGTATCTGCGCAAAAAGAGCGCAGAATGTAGTATCAGCACAACTCAATTCCTATTCCCTCAAGCTAGGATAGAACAAACACTTATGTAAGGCCCTAGAAAATTTCGCTAAGGAATATAGGATTTTGTGGTGCCATGTAGGCTAATTATTATATTTTGTGTGCTATGAACATGATGGACATCAATTAGACTTGATAAATATGAGTATGAGTCTTATGGTAAGTGATATGAGGTCCAAATGGAAGCCCAAGTGTATGCCAAATGGGAAAGTTTTCGAAATAGGCCAAAATTCCAAATGGATTCGTACAAGGCTCCACTTCAAAGGATAATATATAATTGTATATAAGGTTTTATGTGGTGAGTAGCATATCAAATGAAAGCCCTTTGAGTCTAGTTTCTAACGCTTCAAACCGTTCGTCATTTGGACATTCCTACACAAAGTTATGATCAAATTACCAAAGGCTGGAAAATGTTGTCTTATGTCAAATGTGCGACCGCATTTCCTGTCGCATTGTTAACTCTGCGGTCGCATTTCTGTCGCAGATTGAACCAGTGAAGACCAGTTTTGGGTACCAATTTTGCGGTGCATTGTGCGGCCAGCATGTTCATTCTGCGGTCCATTCTGCTATAGCATAATTGACATCGCTGGTTTAATTTTTCTATTTTTATAACCCGACCCCATTTCAATATATATGCTTTGGGGTTCATTTTGGGGTCAATTCTTACTGATTTTAGAGAGTGATGAGAGCATATTAGAGAGAGATGGAGGAACCTAACATTCAAATCATCCAAATCTTGCATCAATCTTCAAGAATCAAGAACCCAATAGCAAGTTCTTCATCTAAGAGGTAAGATTCTATACCCTAGGGTTTTAATTTCGAGTTTTGTGTATAAGATGAGTTATTGTGGTATGATTCTTGGGTTTATTAGTATTGTGTATACATGCATGTACAACTTAGGTTTATGGGAATATTGTTTAACATAAATAAGTAAAGATTGGGTTAGGGAATGAAGAAATTCTTGAAAGGGAAATTGAAATCAAGATGCCGAACTAGTATTTGATAAAATGTTCAAATGAGCTAGTTTCATGAATATCATTCTAATATGTGTTTAATTTTGTTATGTCTCATAGTAGATTGGAATTGCTAGAGTTTTTGGAGTGTTGTAGTAACTTAAGGAAATCTCAATCGAGGTATGTATGGCTAATTTTGATTCTTGGAAAATCGTCCATATGTGTGAAATTGTTTGGCATGTGTTAATTTGAGAAATTGTATGTGATTCTTTGATGTCATTGTTGGGTATTCAATGGATGATTGAACTACATGTGGTATGGTATGAAATATGAATTGAAAGATGACAAGGGAATTGGAATTGGTAAAGAACTGAGAACAATTGTTGTGGTGACATATATGGTTTATTGTGGAAAGAGATGAAACACTTGAATTGTGGTAAATTGTTGAACATACTTGTGTGTGTACTCTTGAATATGGTAACTTGGTTGTGATATCAGTTTGAAAAGTATTTGAGAATGTGAATTGAATTGTAAGTTGCTTATTTGAATTTGTTGTAATTGAGTGTAGTGCCTTATTTGCTGTTTGTGATTGTTGTGTTTGAAACTGTACGGTGGGATCGGGTTGCGCACCGCAACATGAAGTAATAAGGTGTGGGTTGGGGTGATAAGGGTGGCCGAGGTAATAAGGGTGGACGAGGCAATAAGGATGGAAGCGATCGAAATCGCTATTGAAAATTGATATAAAAATCATTGATGTGAAATTGTGAAAGGAGACAGCAGGAGAGTTTGCAACCTGTGGGGCACTGATTGCCCCTTTGTATGACTACTTGTGTTTTACGTGATTGAATTGTTGTTGTTCTACTTGTTGATTCTTAAACGTGCTTTGTGTTGAGAATTATCTGAAATGAGGAAAAATGTGGAAAACATGGTTGGCTGGCTTAATTGATTCTTGATGTAATTTATTTGGTTGTCTTATCATCGTGATTAATTGTTTAATGGCTTGAGTTTACTTGGGACAAAGTTTGCCCATACATACCAGTACAATTCCAGTGTACTGACATCCCTTTTGTCGGGGACGCTACATTCATGTTATTATTGTAGGTGAATCAGTAGCAGGCACTTCAGCTCATCGGCAATAGTATCCTTCATCTTCCACTGCCCGTTTTGTGAGCCTTTTCCTTCCTTGGGGCCTTGTGTGGCTCATGCCACTTCTGTTTTAGACTTTGTTTTGGATTTCTTTTTAAGGTATAGCCGGAGCCTTGTTACCGGCAAGTATTGTATCCTCCTTTGTAATCCTAGAGGCTCCGTAGACAGTAAACTGTGGGACTATGGCCTATGTATGTATATATATATGTCGGACATTGTAAATTGTAACTTGTTAGTAATGTTAGTAATGTGGTTATGTTTGTACAATGTGAATTCAGTTATAATTGGTAAGATCTTTGGCTTATGAGTAATAAACAACACAGGGGTATCGCGTGTGATAGAAAGGCACCCAGGTCCGCTTGACTGGGGCTATCTAGTCAGGCGCAGGTCATGTCCCTCGATTTGGGGCGTGACAAAATTAGTATCAGAGCTTAAGGTTTTTAAGTGTCCTAGGATGTCTCAGAGCTGTTTCTAGTAGTGCCCTTCTTATCGGTGTGTTGTCGACCACATCATATAAGTTGGGGGCTGCACGGGCATTTAGGAATTTACCCATTTCTTTGATATTTCAGATCGTGCGATATGGCTCAAGATATGGAGCTAATTTTCTCTCTAAGTATTACCCTCAATATTGGTAATTTTGATACCATAATTTGTGAATTTGAAGCATGTAAGGTGAGATTTATCTCACCATTGAGTCCAAGTGGATCGCCCAAGGACTTGTTAGAAGAATGTGTTGAGCCATAGAGTGATTGGTAGAACTTGTTGTTAAGGAGAGTACCCTTGTTCCTACTAATGTCACTTCACCACCAGATCATGTAGTATATCATCAGTATGTACGGCTAAAACCCCGTCTCTTAAAAATTAAGCTTACATGGTGTCCGCATAAATGTTGTAGGTTCAAAATATAATTGATGCAGTATTCATTTTGTTATGTTAAGCGAATTATTGTTGTGAAAATATATGTGGGAGGTACTTCTTAATTTGTTTAATATACTATTCTTGGTAGATGAGGATATGTAAAGAATGTGAACTATATGCTAAAATGCCTAGACTTGAAGTCAAGTTTAAATTGATATATTGATGCCATATATTGTGAGAAAACTTGTTATGGTTGATTCCTCCAAAATGTTCTTATGTGTACCAAAGGTATTTGATTGATTGCGTCTAGTTGTTGGTAAAATATAAAGAATGTGTAAGACTAAATGTTGGATTTTAGTTGTGATTGATACTTTACATGAATTGGTGTTGTGACCCGATGTTTGTGAAAGATGCATTCCAATATGATCAATGTGTTATTATTGACAACTTAAAATGGGTGCAAGGAATATGAATCATGTATTGAAATACGAATGCCTTAAATTGAAATTGGAGCAGCATATATTAAATAAAACTATATGAAGTCCTCTTTGCATAGAGATGTTGAAATAAGTCAAATGTTCTTGAGAAATAGAGTTTAGACAATATGTCAAAAACTTGAAATGAAATTTTACCTGGCGATACTTGTGACATGAGAGAATATGAAATGGATTATGATGTTGATGTGAAATATGCGAAAATGATGTGAAATAAGGGGAAGAAGAGACTGTGCTATGGAATGTGGCCTAGTGACAAGTCTGATGTGATAATTATGGCCCCAAGAGCCGACAGACTAATATACGTAAGAATGGCATGATTCTTTTATTCGATAATGTGGTGAACATCTAAAGTGTTTGATTTGTACTTGTGATTTTCTTATTATTGTATGAAGTGTGTAGGTGAATAATTTGATATATGAACCCTATGGAAGGGCTATGAAATGCGACCTAGAGGTATAGAAATTATGTGAAAGCTATGTGATCTCTTTCTATTTGGTAATGTGATGTTTGTTTAAACTTTTTATTAAACCTTTATGATTTCCTTGTCCTTGCATAGATATATTCTTAAAAAGAATCCAAATTACAAAACAGTTCATGCATATGCATACTCTTTGAATGAGACGTATTATCTACAAAGTCTCCCTATCATAGTTCTATTGTTCACAACCTCTTATGGAATTGAGCTCTATAATTATGTTCCAGAATTGAGTTATAGCACTATTGATACTTCCTACTTGCTTTTCCTAAATTCTCAACAAAGGACTATTCCCAATGAATTTCTTACAGAAACGTCTCATTTAAATTGACAACATCTGCTCACTTGTGCCTATGCATGCACCATCATAAAGTTTGTACATGTGGTGCCAAGTTCAATGCAAAGTATCCAAGATTTGTGATCCTTCTCGAGTCACTCTTTTACTTAGTTGTGTGTGGCTTATACGGCTTGATCAACCAACCTACTATCTTAGGAATATCATCATGAAATCTTTTCACTGTCTAGTACCATATATGCACATCTTAGTGCCTATCATATGAGTGCATATCAATTGAAATGGTCACCGTGTCCATAAGTTCTCTCTAAAAAAAAATTTGAGATCCTCACATCCCCATCATAGATATCTTGTGTCGCCATGGTTTTCGTGCGCACTTGGGACATCTCGCAGTAAGTAGCTCACTCTATCCTAGTATTGTGGTTGCTCCTGGCATGGTCATGTATTGCAGTGGGGAGTTAATATAGTAGAAGTGTGTCCAGCTTATAACCAATGATTATTTTCTCTTTATGTCTCCACAATGTGTTAAATTTATTCCTTATTTAATGAACTCATTGTGCTAGTTCCCTACACTTGTACGACAACCATAAGAGAACATGCCCTTCTATGTATCACTATGACACTTCCTTTTTCGAGTCAAAACCTATGGAGATCTCTTCATGAACATTTGCAAACCTTCAGCGATTATTGTGCACTGTCTCATTGTGTTTGGTTTTCTTCACACCCTCAACTTCTAGAATCATGGACTATGTCATTGTCATGTGTGGAGAGTTTACTACCCTTGGTATCTCACCTTCTTGGCTAGATATGAGTGTTATTTTCCTTCTCCCTGGAGCGTCATGTTAACTATTAGAACCATCTAACCAATTCATGATTTTGTCCCAATATCAAGATTTCATAGTTGTTGAGTTTCACTCGTGAAAGGTAGAAATTAGATGACTTTGGATTTTTGTACATATCATGAACATGTTGATTTGAATGACAAATGGTCGTAATTTTTTGTTCCCTCATATATGATCAATTATCAAGAAGTGTTAAGTTGTCCAGAATATGGTAATCTCATAAGCGTTCAATTATTTTCATCTTTATAGGCTTGTGGCATTGATTCTGTGCGTCAAGTAATGTTAAGAGTGTAATTCAACTTCGTGTATTTTGAATCCCATATCACATTCAAGGTGCTAGAGTATTCCAATTTGGGGTCGACGAATTTTCCCTACACTTTAGAAAATGAGTGGTTCACGTACTTGAGTATTCCTCCTTAATGATTCCTATTTACCATGTACTACTTACTCCTATGCCTCATTTGTGTATTAATTGAGGTAGTCACAGTGATTAACCATGTCAGTATTGTAAGTAGTAACATTTTGTGTCTCTTAGTATACGACCTCATATAGTACCCTACCCAGTGCATTAATGGATTCTTGAAGAACTCCAGCCTGATCTTGAACTTTGTTGTTCCTCGTTGTATTAGATCCATTGGGTATTGTAAGTTCAGACAAGTCAAATATAAAGCTTCATAGTGTGATCACATATATATTGGATAGATAAAGTTATGGTCTAGTTTATGGTATCACATCTTAGGGTAACTATTAAGGGTCATCAAGGGTTTAATGTGAGTGTACCCTTGAAAATGTTATGTGAGTTGATAATAAAGGTAACATGACTGTATTACACATTAGGTTGCAATAGGTGTATGATATTCCCCGTAACTTTTCCTCATGTACTTTGTGTTTCCATATGCTTATGTCTAAGAAGATAGTGATGAAAAAAACAATTGTGGGTATGAATTGACTTGATTGAACTATATGATCATGGTAATATCCTATATTATGCACTAATAGCAAGACTCATGATGGATTGACTTCATATGGACTGTTGATTGAAATGAAATTATATTCTTGTTGATGAACACCTTTGCGATTACATTAATGGCTGGTAAGGATTATTATGAACACATGGTTGTTTGTTTAGTATGAACTGACATCCTTGATGGTATGATGCCAAGTTATGGAATTGTGGGTTATTGTTGTTATCGTGAATTGCAAATATCCAGTGGAGTGTAAATTGTACAGTGGAAGTTATCAAAAGGTAAAGTCAATGGATAGTTATCTCATGCAAGATGTTTATCTGTCGTCCTTGTTACCTATGTTTGGGAGTTGATATTATTTTTGAGAAGGTGTTATGACAATGCTTGTAAGTCGATAATGTCGTGTGGAAGGATAAATGTGCCGTGGAAGGAAAGTACTTTCGTTTGATTGAATACCAGTTAGTTTTGTCTTGGAATGTACCATATAGGTATTTTGATGTAAAACTGTGCAGTCCATGTTCTAGTATCCATATGTTAATGTAGTTCTTGTAATACTAGGATTAGGATTGTGGATATATACATTGTTGTGACGACCCGGCCCGTCGTCACGGGAATTACCACCCCGTTATGTTGTAAATACATGTCTTATGCTTTTATATCAGTGTTAGAGTCTATCGGGTAAGTTAGGAGTGAATTGGATTGAAAATGAGGCATATAGCCTTTTTTAAGGAAACTTGAATAAGGAAAGTCAACCCGGAGTTGACTATTTGGTTAGAGGGCTCGGAATCGGATTCTGATGATTCGGTTAGTTCCGGGAGGTGATTTGTGACTTAGAGGAGCGATCGGAATTGAATTTGGAGGCCCGGTGTAGAAATAGGCTTGAATTGGCTAAGGTTGAATTTTGGCGAAATCCGAACGGTAGGTGAGATTTTGATCCGGGGGTCGGAATGGAATTCCGACAATTCCTGTAGCTTCGTTATGTGATTTTGGATATGTCCGCAAAATTTCAGGTCATTTGGACGTCGTTTGGTCGGGTTTTTGATAAAATGTGTAATTCGGAAGTTTTGAAGAAATTTAGGCTTGAATCCGTGGGTAATTGGTGATTTTGATGTTTAGGATGGTGTTTTTATGATTGGAACAAGTTCGTATTGTGTTTTGGGGTATGTTGGTGATTTTCGTTGGGGTCCCGGGGGCCTCGGGGTGAATCCGGACCATCATCCGGCATTTGGAAGCAAGAAAAGACCTGCTGTAATCTGCAGATCACTGGGCAGTGATTTGGCATTCGCGTTCGCGAGGGCACGGCCCGCGTTCGCGTAGGCCAAGTTCAGCAGGCATCGCGTTCGCGAGTGGGGTATCGCGTTCGCGTATTGGAAAGCTTCGCGGACGCGTGAGTGAAGGTCGCGTTCGCGTATGAGGGAGTTAGGACTCATCGCGTTCGCGTGGGTTTAGACCGCGATCGTGAAGAAGGAATTGGTGAGGCCACGCGTTCGCGTGGGAGACTACGTGTTCGCATAGAGTAATAATTCGGAGGCTGAGAAGTTGACCTTCGCGAACGCGTGAAGGAGTGACGCATTCGCGATAAAGAAGAGGAAAAAGGCATCGCGTTCGCGTGAGAGGTGTCGCGAACGCGATGAAGAAAATAGGCTGGCAGTGAAGTTAAGTTCAGAACAGAACCAGCCGCGGGTTTAATACCCAAAACCCCCATTTTTGAGTTCCAAGAGAAGAAATTGACGGGAGATTGCTGGGAAATCATCGGGGTTTCGTTGGAGGTAAGTTTTGTGGCTTAATTACATCATTTTAACATGAAATCCTTGGTTAAATCCCTGTAAATGAAAGATTAAAGGTGGGTTTGAGCCCTAGGCCTAAATTGAAGAAAAACACCGATTTGAGTGGGCAAATGGAGTCCGATTTTGGTAAATTTTATATGCCTAGACTCGTATCGAGATGAGGGTTCCGAATATGTGACTTTTGTAATTTTTCGACAAGCGTACCAAAAGTCGGGTTTTGACAACTTTGGGAATTTTGATGTAAATTGAGTTGTATTGATTGGGCGTCGTTCCATTGGCCTAATTTGTTGTATTTCTACTGTATTTGATCAGATTCTATGCGTGCGGAGCTTGATTCTCGTGGCAAGGGCATTGCGGAGTAGTCGTCGCGCCGTATTGAGGTGAGTAATAGATGTGGGTGATGACCAACGGGTTCGAAACCCCGGTATACCACTTTGTGACGATGTATAGCGGCGAGACACGTACTCTCTTGTGAGTGCGGGGTCGATTGTGATTGGGGACTATGACTTAGTCCGACTTGTTGATATTGTATTATGATATTAGGCTATTCTTGAGCCGTCGAACCTCCTTATCGGATGGTTTCATATTATATATTGTGATAATGGCCACTCTTGAGCCGAGGAACCCCCTTCTTGGGCGGTTGAGTATACTTGTGGGCCGTGAGCCAGTTATTGGATCCCGCGAGGATCGTTATCATTGTCTTATCATATAGACATGCTAGTTTACTACTAGTCCGCAGCTATTTCGTTATTATGCTAATTCCAATCTCTGGAACTTGATATTACTGTTTTCCAACTGAAAAATGATAAAAGCGTTTTCAAAAACTACTTTTGAGCCTGCGAGGCTGTATTTGCATATTAGCTGACTAGTAGTGGATCGGGCTGCACGCCGCAGCAGCACATATGTCGGATCGGACTGCACGCCGCAGTGATATTGTGCTTGGGCTGAAGGAGCCCTTCCGGAGTCTGAACCCCCACAGTGAGCACAGGTACCCAAATTGGATCGGCTACGCGCCGTAGCGGTCATATCATGCATTGCATTGCATTTAGCTACATCTGCTAGCTGTTATACTGTTTTGCTGGTACTTGATGGGTACGTGTACAGTTGATATTGATTCTGTGACAGGGTATTTGATTGCAGCTTTACATAGTGCTTTATTGCGGATTTCTTATCCGCGCTGTCTTACTCCTGTTTATTACCACTGAGTCTGGCAGTACTCATTTTACTCCCTGCACCCTATGTGCAGATCCAGGTACCTCTCAGCAGTGATCCTAGTAGCTGTGCGAGGCGACATTTGTGGATATTCGAGGTAGCTGCAGAGTCCGCAGGACCCGATATTCCTTCTTACTGTCTCTTGATTTTTTTATTGACTTTTCTTTCCACAAATGGTATCTTGTAAACCTTTATACACTCATGTTCAAGTAGAGGCTCATGACTCTTGACCCTTTGGTCTATGGGAGTTGGTACATTTTGGGACTTGGTTCCCCGTTTTTGTTATATGTATCGCTGTTGCTTCGTGATTTGATATGCTTAAATGGGATAAAACGAGCTTCTAGCTCCGTTCTTGTTATTGATTGGTCAGGCTGGCTTAGCAATGTGCTGGGCGCCATCACGACCGGATTTGGGGTCGTGACAAGTTGGTATCAGAGCCTAGGTTTACTAGGACTCACGAGTCTCGAGCCGGTTAGTAGAGTCTTGTGGATCGGTACGGGGACGCCTGTACTTATCCTCGGGAGGTTACGAACCTTTAGGAAAACTTCACTTTTCTTGAACTCTGTCGTGCGATCTTGTTGTTGTGAGAACTGAACTTCTATATTCTATTCTCTCGCAGATGGCGAGAACGCGAGCATCCGGACGAGGTGGACGACCTCCATTGCCACCTGTTAGAGGCCGTGGGCGCGGTCATGCTAGAGGTAGAGGTAGGGCGGCCGAGGCGGTGCCGCCGACCCGCCCGTTGACCGGTTCAGGAGCAGCCCCCGGTGGTTGATGCTCCGGCAGCCCCAGTTCAGGGCCAGACTGTATCTATTGTTATTCCTGGTCTTCAGGAGACTCTTGCTTAGATATTAAGTGTGTTCCGGTTTGGCTCAGGTAGTTTCGGCTACCGCTACTGTAGCGACATCTCAGTCAGGGGGTGGTCAGCAGACCCCTGCAGCTCGCACACCTGAGCAGGTTGTTCAGGGACTTCAGACGCCAGAGGCGGTCCCCGCTCAGGTGGTTGCACCGGTTATTCCTCCAGCTGCACCAGCTCCAGCTCCAAAGCATATGGTTCGGGTTATGCCCGACGACGAGCAGCATCGCCTTGAGAGATTTGGTAGACTTCAGCCACCCCATTTCAGTGGCGTTGAGGGCGAGGATGCCCAGGGTTTCTTGGACAAGTGTCAGAGGATGTTGCGGACGGCTGGTATTCTTGAGTCCAGCGGGGTTTCATTTACTACCTTCCAGTTCACTGGTCCCGCATTTGATTGGCGGGAAGAGTTTGAGAGGCGTAGGCCTGCAGGAGCAGCACCTCTCACATAGCAGCAGTTCTCTACTCTCTTTCTAGAGAAATATGTACCTCAGTCTCGTCGCGAGGAGCTACGTCGCCAGTTCGAGTGGTTGGTTTAGGGCGACATGTCTGTGACCCAGTATGAGCTCAGATTCACACAAATGGCTAGGCATGCCACATGGATGATCCCTAATGATAGGGAGAGGATCAGGAGGTTCATTGATGGCCACAACTACTCTATCCGCATTCTTATGACCGGAGAGAGAGTTTTGTCATCATCATTTGAGCAAGTTGTTGATATGGCACGCTCCATTGAGGCGGATCGTCGCCGAGAGAGAGAGCGGGAGGCCAAGAGGCCTCGTGGTTCTAGCGAGTTCAGTGGTGCTCCATCTAGAGGGCATTCCCGACAGAGGAGAGGTCGCTCATCTAGACCTTCTCATTCGGGCCGCCCAGAGCAGAGCGGATGTTCTTATGGTCGCGGTCGACAGGGGTTTCAGCAGGGTCGTCATCGCTTAGTGCCCTTCCAGCCCCGGGTGCAGCACCTACTTCTTCAGCCCAGGGTTCTTCTGCGGCGAGGGGTTCCCTTCGGTCCCTTCTCCAGCACCGTGTGCATGTTATGAGTGTGGTGAGTTTGGCCACATAAGGAGACAGGTGCCCTCGACTCCGTAGGGATAGGACTCGGCGAGAGGGATCATCCCTCATCTTCAGCACCATCTCGGCCTAGTAGAGGTGGAGGTCGGTCTTCTCGTGGTCGCCCCGGAGGCGAGGAGAGATCCGGTGGAGGCCAGGCACGATTCTATGCACTTCCCGACAGGCGTGATGCAGTTGCCTCCGATGCAGTGATTACAGGTATCATTTCTGTCTGTCACAGAGATGCCTCCGTTCTATTTGATCCAGGGTCCACATATTCTTACGTGTCCTCTTATTTTGCACATCACTTGGGTGCGACTCGTGGTAGTCTTGATTTACCTGTTCATGTATCCACCCCCGTGGGTGATACGATTGTCGTGGATCATGTCTATAGATCCTGTGTTATATCTATTGGGGGTCTGGAGACCCAGGCAGACTTTGTTATGGTTGGGTATGGTGGACTTTGATGTTATATTGGGTATGGACTGGTTGTCTCCGTACCATGCTATATTGGACCGTCATGCTAAGACAGTTACGTTGGCCATTCCTGGTATTTCTCAGATCGAGTGGCGGGGTTCGACCGATTTCGTCCCTAGCCGTGTTATTTCGTTCTTAAAAGCTCAGAAGATGGTCGAAAAGGGTGTTTATCGTACTTAGCTTTTGTGAGAGATGTGGGAGCTGAGTCTCCTAGCATTGATTCTGTACCTGTTGTGAGGGACTTCCCAGAGGTATTCCCCTCCGACCTGCCGGCATGCCGCCGGACAGGGATATTGATTTTGGCATTGACTTGGTGCCGGGCACTCAACCCATATCCATTCCTCCTTATCGGATGGCACCAGCTGAGTTGAAAGAACTGAAAGAGCAACTTCAGGAGCTTCTGGATAAGGGTTTCATCCGTCCTAGTGTGTCCCCGTGGGGTGCGCGGTATTATTTGTTAAAAAGAAAGATGGTTCCATGCGAATGTGTATTGATTATAGGCAATCGAACAAAGTGACAGTGAAGAACAAGTACCCTCTACCGCGCATAGATGATTTGTTTGATCAGTTACAGGGTGCGAGGGTGTTTTCTAAGATCGATCTTCGTTCAGGCTATCATCAGCTGAAGATCAGGGACTCGGATATTATGAAGACCGCATTCAGGACCCGATATGGTCATTATGAGTTTCTTGTGATGTCGTTTGGGCTGACCAACGCCCCAGCAGCATTTATGCATATGATGAACAGTGTGTTCAGGCCTTATTTGGATTCATTTGTGATCGTGTTCATTGATGACATTCTAGTCTACTCCCGTAGTCAGGAGGAGCATGCTCAGCATTTGACTATTGTGTTGCAGAGATTGAGAGAGGAGAAGCTATATGCTAAATTCTCCAAGTGCGAGTTTTGGCTCGAGTCCGTAGCATTTCTGGGACATGTGGTGTCTCGTGATGGTATTCAGGTGGATCAGAAAAAGATAGAGGCGGTGCAGAGTTGGCCTAGACCGTCCTCAGCTACAGAGATCAGGAGTTTTCTTGGCTTGGCGGGGTTTTATTACCGGTTTGTTCAGGGATTTTCATCCATTGCTTCTTCATTGACTAAATTGACCCAGCAGGGTGCACCATTCGTGTGGTCGGATGAGTGCGAGGAGAGCTTTCAGAAGCTCAAGACAGCTTTGACCACAGCTCGAGTGTTAGTATTGCCATCAGCTTCAGGTTCATATACCGTTTATTGTGATGCCTCGAGAGTGGGGATAGGTTGTGTGTTGATGCAGGAAGGTAAGGTAATTGCTTATGCTTCTCGGCAGTTGAAGCCACATAAGAAGAACTATCCTGTTCATGACTTGGAGCTAGCCGCCATTGTTCATGCATTGAAGATTTGGAGGCACTATTTGTATGGTGTGTCTTGTGAGGTGTATACCGACCATCGTAGTCTCCAACACTTGTTCAAATAGAAAGACCTTAATTTGAGACAACGGAGATGGCTTGAGTTGCTGAAGGATTATGACATTACTATATTATATCATCCGGGGAAGGCCAATGTGGTGGCCGATGCTTTGAGGAGAGACCATTTGCTTATGATGTTCAGGTGCTAGCCAATCGGCTAGTGAGGTTAGATATTTCGGAGCCCAATCGGGTATTGGCTTGTGTTGTATCTCGGTCATCTCTATATGATCGTATTCATGAGCGCCAGTATGATGATCCACATTTGGCTGTCCTGAGGGACAGAGTTCAGCATGATGATGCTAGAGATGTCACCATTGATAGTGACGGCGTATTGAGGATGCAGGGCCGGATATGCGTGCCCAATGTTGATGGCCTTCGCGAGTTGATTCTGGAGGAGGCCCATAGCTCGCGGTATTCTATCCATCCAGGAGCCGCGAAGATGTATCAAGATTTGAAACAAGACTATTGGTGGAGAAAGATGAAAATGGACATTGTCAGACATGTAGCACGGTGCCTCAACTGTCAGCAGGTCAAGTACGAGCATCAGAGGCCCGGCGGTGTATTTAAGCGCATTGTTATTCTTGAGTGGAAATGGGAGAGGATCACTATGGACTTTGTTACTGGACTCCCTCGGACGGCGAGGAAGTTTGATTCTGTATGGGTGATTGTGGATAGACTGACCAAGTCAGCTCACTTCATTCCAGTTAGTACTACCTGCTCATCGGAGCGGTTGGCAGGTGATCTTTATTCGAGAGATTGTTCGGTTGCATGGAGTTCCAGTGTCTATCATATCCGACAGGGGTACTCAGTTCACTTCTCAGTTTTGGAGAGCATTTCAGCGAGAGATGGGTACACGGGTTGAGTTGAGTACAACATTTCACCCCCGGACAGACGGACAGTCTGAGCGCACTATTCAGATCTTGGAGGATATGTTGCGAGCTTGTGTGATTGATTCTGGTGGTTCGTGGGATGAGTTCCTACCACTTGCTGAGTTTGCCTACAACAACAGTTATCAGTCGAGTATTCAGATGGCCCCGTATGAGGCATTGTATGGCAGACGGTGTAGATCCCCCGTGGGATGGTTTGAGCCTGGCGAGGTTAGATTGATAGGGACTGAGTTAGTCCAAGATGCTCTGGATAGAGCAAAGTTGATCCAGGAGAGGCTTCGTACAGCACAGTCTCGTCCAGAAGAGTTATGCGGACCGTAGAGTTCGAGAGTTGTCTTTCATGGTTGGTGACAGAGTATTGTTGAAGGTTTCACCTATGAAGGGTGTCATGAGGTTTGGGAAGAAAGGAAAGTTGAGTCCTAGGTACATTGGTCCTTTTGAGATACTTAGGAGGGTTGGAGAGGTGGCATATGAGTTAGCCTTGCCGCCCAGCTTATCCAGCGTTCATCCAGTATTCCATGTGTCTATGCTCCGAAAGTACATTGGAGATCCGTCTCATGTATTAGACTTCAGTACCATTCAGCTTGATAGTGATCTATCCTATGATATGGAGCCTATTGCCATTTTGGGACGTCAGGTGAGAAAATTGAGGTCTAAGGAGATTGCATCGGTTAAGGTTCAGTGGAGAGGTCGACCCGTGGAGGAGGCCACTTGGGAGATCGAGCGGGAGATGCGGAGCAGATATCCTCACTTGTTTGAGACTTCAGGTATGTTTCTTGACCCGCTCGAGGACGAGCGTTTGCTTAAGAGGGGAGAATGTGATGACCCGGCCCGTTGTCACGGGAATTACCACCCCGTTATGTTGTAATTATATGTTTTATGATTCTATATCAGTGTTAGAGTCTATCGGGGTAAGTTAGGAGTGAATTGGATTGAAAATGAGGCATATAGCCTTTTTGAAGGAAACTTGAATAAGGAAAGACAACCCGGAGTTGACTATTTGGTTAGAGGGCTCCGAATCAGATTCTGTTGATTTGGTTAGTTCCGGGAGGTGATTTGTGACTTAGAGGAACGATCGGAATTGAATTTGGAGGCCTGGTGTAGAAATAAGCTTGAATTGGCTAAGGTTGAATTTTGGCGAAATCCGAACGGTAGGTGAGATTTTGATCCGGGGGTCAGAATGGAATTCCGACAATTCCTGTAGCTTCGTTATGTGATTTTGGATATGTCCGCAAAATTTCAGGTCATTCGGACGTCGTTTGGTCGGGTTTTTGATAGAATGTGTAATTCGAAAGTTTTGAAGAAATTTAGGCTTGAATCCGTGGGTAATTGGTGATTTTGATGTTTAGGATGGTGTTTTTATGATTGGAACAAGTTCGTATCGTGTTTTGGGGTATGTTGGTGGTTTTCGTTGGGGTCCCGGGGGCCTCGGGGTGAATCCGGACCATCATCCGGCATTTGGAAGCAAGAAAAGACCTGCTGTAATCTGCAGATCACTGGGCAGTGATTTGGCCTTCGCGTTCGCGAGGGCACGGCCCGCGTTCGCGTAGGCCAAGTTCAGCGGGCATCGCGTTCGCGAGTGGGGTATCGCGTTCGCGTATTGGAAAGGCTGGGAGGCTTCGCGGACGCGTGAGTGAAGGTCGCGTTCGCGTATGAGGGAGTTAGGACTCATCGCGTTCGCGTGGATTTAGACCGCGATCGCGAAGAAGGAATTGGTGAGGCCACACGTTCGCGTGGGAGACTACGCGTTCGCGTAGAGTAATAATCCGGAGGCTAGGAAGTTGACCTTCGCGAACGCGTGAAGGAGTGACGCGTTCGCGATGAAGAAGAGGAAAAAGGCATCGCGTTCGCGTGAGAGGTGTCACGAACGCGATGAAGAAAATAGGCTGGCAGTGAAGTTAAGTTCAGAACAGAACAGGTCGCGGGTTTAATACCCAAAACCCCCATTTTTGAGTTCCAAGAGAAGAAATTGACGGGAGATTGCTGGGAAATCATCGGGGTTTCGTTGGAGGTAAGTTTTGTGGCTTAATTACATCATTTTAACATGAAATCCTTGGTTAAATCCCTGTAAATGAAAGATTAAAGGTGGGTTTGAGCCCTAGGCCTAAATTGAAGAAAAACACCGATTTGAGTGGGCAAATGGAGTCCGATTTTGGTAAATTTTATATGCCTAGACTCGTATCGAGATGAGGGTTCCGAATATGTGACTTTTGTAATTTTTCGACAAGCGTACCGAAAGTCGGGTTTTGACAACTTTGGGAATTTTGATGTAAATTGAGTTATATTGATTGGGCGTCGTTCCATTGGCCTAATTTGTTGTATTTCTACTATATTTGATCAGATTCTACGCGTGCGGAGCTTGATTCTCGTGGCAAGGGCATTGCGGAGTAGTCGTCGCCGTATTGAGGTGAGTAATAGATGTGGGTGATGACCAGCGGGTTCGAAACCCCGGTATACCACTTTGTGACGCTGTATAGCGGCGAGATACGTACTCTCTTGTGAGTGCGGGGTCGATTGTTATTGGGGACTATGACTTAGTCCGACTTGTTGATATTGTATTATGATATTAGGCTATTCTTGAGCCGTCGAACCTCCTTCTCGGATGGTTGCATATTATATATTGTGATAATGGCCACTCTTGAGCCGATGAACCCCCTTCTTGGGCGGTTGAGTATACTTGTGGGCCATGAGCCACTTATTGGATCCCGCGAGGATCGTTATCATTGTCTTATCATATAGACATGCTAGTTTACTACTAGTCCGCAACTATTTCTCTTATCATGTTATTTCCAAATCTCCTGGAACTTGATATTTCTGTTTTCAACCGAAAAATGATAAAAGATGTTTCAAACTACTTTTGAGCCTACGAGGCCGTAATTGCATATTAGCCGACCGGTAGTGGATCGGGCCGCACGCCGCAGCGAGTATATATGTTGGATCGGACCGCACGCTGCGCGGTATCTGTGCTTGGGCTGTAGGAGCCCCTCCGAGTCCGAACCCCCACGGTGAGCACGGGTACCCAAATTGGATCGGGCTACGCGCCGTAGCGGTCATATCATGCATTGCATTGCATTTAGCTACATCTCGTAGTTGTTATACTGTTTTGCTCGTACTTGTTGGTACAGGTACAGTTGATATTGATTCTGTGACGGGGTATTTGATTGCAGCTTTACATAGTGCTTTATTGCGGATTTCTTATCCTGCGCTGTCTTACCCTTGTTTATTACCACTGAGTCCGGCAGTACTCATTTTACTCCCTGCACCTTGTGTGCAGATCCAGGTACCTCTCAGCAGTGATCTAGTAGCCGTGCGAGGCGACATTTGTGGATATTCGAGGTAGCTGCAGAGTCCGCAGGACCCGATATTCCTTCTTACTGTCTCTTGATTTTTTTATTGACTTTTCTTTCCACAAATGGTATCTTGTAAACCTTTATACACTCATGTTCAGTAGAGGCTCATGACTCTTGACCCTTCGGTCTATGGGAGTTGGTACATTTTGGGAATTGGTTCCCCGTTTTTGTCATATGTATCGCTGTTGCTTCGTGATTTGATATGCTTAAATAAGATAAAATGAGCTTCTAGCTCCGTTCTTGTTATTGATTGGTCAGGCTGGCTTAGCAATGTGCTGGGCGCCATCACGACCGGATTTGGGGTCGTGACAAGTTGGTATCAGAGCCTAGGTTTACTAGGCCTCGTGAGTCTTGAGCCGGTTAGTAGAGTCTTGTGGATCGGTACGGGGACGCCTGTACTTATCCTCGGGAGGCTGCGAACCTTTAGGAAAACTTCACTTTTCTTGAACTCTGTCGTGCGATCTTGTTGTTCTGAGAACTGAACTTCTATATTCTATTCTCTCGCAGATGGCGAGAACGCGAGCATCCGGACGAGGTGGACGACCTCCATTGCCACCTGTTAGAGGCCGTGGGCGCGGTCGTGCTAGAGGTAGAGGTAGGGCGGCTGAGGCAGTGCCAGTTGACCCGCCTGTTGTACCAGTTCAGGAGCAGCCCCCAGTGGTTGAAGCTCCAGCAGTCCCAGTTCAGGGCCAGACTATATCTATTGCTATTCCTGGTCTTCAGGAGACTCTTGCCCAGATATTATCAGTGTGTTCCGGTTTGGCTCAGGTAGTTTCAGCTACCGCTACTGTAGCGACATCTCAGTCAGGGGGTGGTCAGCAAACCCCTGCAGCTCGCACACCGAACCCGGTTGTTCAGGGACTTCACACGCCGGAGGCGGTCCCCGCTCGGTGGTTGCACCGGTTATTCCTCCGACTGCACCGGCTCCAGCTCCGGAGCATATGGTTCGAGGTTATGCCCGATGACGAGCGAGCGCCGTCTTGAGAGATTTGGTAGACTTCGACCACCCCATTTCGGTGTCGCTAAGGGTGAGGATGCCCAGGGTTTCTTGGACAAGTGTCGGAGGATGTTGCGGACGGCTGGTATTCTTGAGTCCAGCGGGGTTTCATTTACTACCTTTCAGTTCACCGGTCCCGCATTTGATTGGTGGGAAGAGTTTGAGAGGCGTAGGCCTGTAGGAGCAGCACCTCTCACATGGCAGCAGTTCTCTACTCTCTTTCTAGAGAAATATGTACCTCAGTCTCGTCGCGAGGAGCTACGTCGCCAGTTCGAGTGGTTGGTTCAGGGCGACATGTCTGTGACCCAGTATGAGCTCAGATTCACACAGTTGGCTAGGCATGCCACATGGATGATCCCTAATGATAGGGAGAGGATCAAGAGGTTCATTGATGGCCTCAACTACTCTATCCGCATTCTTATGACCGGAGAGAGAGTTTTGTCATCATCATTTGAGCAGGTTGTTGATATGGCACGCTCCATTGAGGCGGATCGTCGCCGAGAGAGAGGAGCGGGAGGCCAAGAGGCCTCGTGGTTCTAGCAGTTTCAGTGGTGCTCCATCTAGAGGGCATTCCTAGTAGAGCAGAGGTCGCTCATCTAGACCTTCTCATTCAGGCCGCCCAGAGCAGAGCGGATGTTCTTATGGTCGCGGTCGACTGGGGTTTCAGCAGGGTCAGTCATCGCTTAGTGCCCTTCCAGCCCAGGGTGCAGCACCTACTTCATCAGCCCAGGGTTCTTCTGCGGCGAGGGGTTCCCTCCAGTCCCCTTCTCCAGCACCAGGTGCATGTTATGAGTGTGGTGAGTTTGGCCACATGAGGAGACAGTGCCCTCGACTCCGTAGGGATAGGACTCGGCAGAGGGATCAACCCTCATCTTCAGCACCATCTCAATCTAGTAGAGGTGGAGGTCAGTCTTCTCGTGGTCGCCCCAGGGGCGAGGAGAGATCTGGTGGAGGCCAGGCACGGTTCTATGCACTTCCTGACAGACGTGATGCAGTTGCCTCCGATGCAGTGATTACAGGTATCATTTCTGTCTGTCACAGAGATGCCTCTGTTCTATTTGATCCAGGGTCCACATATTCATACGTGTCCTCTTATTTTGCACATCATTTGGGTGCGACTCGTAGTAGTCTTGATTTACCTGTTCATGTATCCACCCCCGTGGGTGATACGATTGTTGTGGATCATGTCTATAGATCCTGTGTTATATCTATTGGGGGTCTGGAGACCCAGGCAGATTTGTTATTGTTGGGGATGGTGGACTTTGATGTTATATTGGGTATGGACTGGTTGTCTCCGTACCATGCTATATTGGACTGTCATGCTAAGACAGTTACGTTGGCCATTCCTGGTATTTCTCATATCGAGTGGCGGGGTTCGACCGATTTCGTCCCTAGCCGTGTTATTTCGTTCTTAAAAGCTCAGAAGATGGTTGAAAAAGGGTGTTTATCGTACTTAGCTTTTGTGAGAGACGTGGGAGCTGAGTCTCCTAGCATTGATTCTGTACCTGTTGTGAGGGACTTCCCAGATGTATTCCCCTCAGACCTGCCGGGCATGCCGCCGGACAAGGATATTGATTTTGGCATTGACTTGGTGCCGGGCACTCAGCCCATATCCGTTCCTCCTTATCGGATGGCATCAGCTGAGTTGAAAGAACTGAAAGAGCAACTTCAGGAGCTTCTGGATAAGGGTTTCATCCGCCCTAGTGTGTCCCCGTGGGGTGCGCCGGTATTATTTGTTAAAAAGAAAGATGGTTCCATGCGAATGTGTATTGATTATAGGCAATTGAACAAAGTGACAGTGAAGAATAAGTACCCTCTACCGCGCATAGATGATTCGTTAGATCAGTTACAGGGTGCGAGGGTGTTTTCTAAGATCGATCTTCGTTCAGGCTATCATCAGCTGAAGATCAGGGACTCGGATATTATGAAGACTGCATTCGGGACCCGATATGGTCATTATGAGTTTCTTGTGATGTCGTTTGGGCTGACCAACGCCCCAGCAGCATTTATGCATCTGATGAACAGTGTGTTCAGGCCTTATTTGGATTCATTTGTGATCGTGTTCATTGATGACATTCTAGTCTACTCCCGAAGTCAGGAGGAGCATGCTCAGCATTTGAGTATTGTGTTGCAGAGATTGAGAGAGGAGAAGCTATATGCTAAATTCTCCAAGTGCGAGTTTTGGCTCGAGTCCGTAGCATTTCTGGGACATGTGGTGTCTCGTGATGGTATTCAGGTTGATCAGAAAAAGATAGAGGCGGTGCGGAGTTGGCCTAGACCGACCTCAGCTACAGAGATCAGGAGTTTTCTTGGTTTGGCGGGATATTATCACCGGTTCGTTCAGGGATTTTCATCCATTGCTTCTTCATTGACTAAATTGACCCAGAAGGGTGCACCATTCGTGTGGTCGGATGAGTGCGAGGAGAGCTTCCAGAAGCTCAAGACAGCTTTGACCACAGCTCCAGTGTTAGTATTGCCATCAGCTTCGGGTTCATATACCGTTTATTGTGATGCCTCGAGAGTGGGGATAGGTTGTGTGTTGATGCAGGAAGGTAAGGTAATTGCTTATGCTTCTCGGCAGTTGAAGCCACATGAGAAGAACTATCCCGTTCATGACTTGGAGCTAGCCGCCATTGTTCATGCATTGAAGATTTGGAGGCACTATTTGTATGGTGTGTCTTGTGAGGTGTATACCGACCATCGTAGTCTCCAGCACTTGTTCAAACAGAAAGACCTTAATTTGAGACAGCGGAGATGGCTTGAGTTGCTGAAGGATTATGACATTACTATATTATATCATCCGGGAAGGCCAATGTGGTGGCCGATGCTTTGAGCCGGAAGGCGGTCAGTATGGGGAGCTTGGCATATATTCCAGCTGAGGAGAGACCATTTGCTTATGATGTTCAGGTGCTAGCCAATCGGCTAGTGAGGTTAGATATTTCGGAGCCCAGCCGGGTATTGGCTTGTGTTGTATCTCGGTCATCTCTATATGATCGTATTCGTGAGCGCCAGTATGATGATCCACATTTGGCTGTCCTGAGGGACAGAGTTCAGCATGATGATGCTAGAGATGTCACCATTGATAGTGACGGCGTATTGAGGATGCGGGGCCGGATATGCGTGCCCAATGTTGATGGCCTTCGTGAGTTGATTCTGGAGGAGGCCCATAGCTCGCGGTATTCTATCCATCCAGGAGCCGCGAAGATGTATCAAGATTTGAAACAGCACTATTGGTGGAGAAAGATGAAAATGGACATTGTCATACATGTAGCACGGTGCCTCAACTGTCAGCAGGTTAAGTACGAGCATCAGAGGCCCGGCGGTGTATTTCAGCGCATTGTTATTCATGAGTGGAAATGGGAGAGGATCACTATGGACTTTGTTATTGGACTCCCTCGGACGGCGAGGAAGTTTGATTCTATATGGGTGATTGTGGATAGACTGACCAAGTCAGCTCACTTCATTCCGGTTAGTACTACCTACTCATCGGAGCGGTTGGCAGGCGATCTTTATTCGAGAGATGGTTCGGTTGCATGGAGTTCCGAGTGTCTATCATATCCGACGAGGGTACTCGGCTCACTTCTCGCTTTGGAGAGCATTTCGGCGAGAGATGAGTACACGGGTTGAGTTGAGTACGACATTTCACCCCCAGACAGACGGACAGTCTGAGCGTACTATTCAGATCTTGGAGGATATGTCGCGAGCTTGTGTGATTGATTTTGGTGGTTCGTGGGACGAGTTCCTACCACTTGCCGAGTTTGCCTACAACAACAGTTATTAGTCGAGTATTCGGATGGCCCCGTATGAGGCATTGTATGGCGGCGACGGTGTAGATCCCCCGTGGGATGGTTTCAGCCCGGCGAGGTTAGATTGATAGGGACCGAGTTAGTCCGGGATGCTCTGGATAGATCAAAGTTGATCCAGGAGAGGCTTCGTACGGCACGGTCTCGTCGGAAGAGTTATGCGGACCGTAGAGTTCGAGAGTTGTCTTTCATGGTCGGTGACAGAGTATTGTTGAAGGTTTCACCCATGAAGGGTGTCACGAGGTTCGGGAAGAAAGGGAAGTTGAGTCCCAGGTACATTGGTCCTTTTGAGATACTTAGGAGGGTTGGAGAGGTGGCATATGAGTTAGCCTTGCCGCCCAACTTATCCAGCGTTCATCCAGTATTCCATGTGTCTATGCTTCGGAAGTACATTGGAGATCCGTCTCATGTATTAGACTTCAGCACCATTCAGCTTGATGGTGATCTATCCTATGATGTGGAGCCTATTGCCATTTTGGGACGTCGAGTAAGAAAATTGAGGTCTAAGGAGATTGCATCAGTTAAGGTTCAGTGGAGAGGTCGACCCGTGGAGGAGGACACTTGGGAGATCGAGCGGGAGATGCGGAGCAGATATCCTCACTTGTTCGAGACTTCAGGTATGTTTCTTGACCCGCTCGAGGACGAGCGTTTGCTTAAGAGGGGGAGAATGTGACGATCCGGCCCGTCGTCACGGGAATTACCACCCCGTTATGTTGTAAATACATGTTTTATGCTTTTATATCGGTGTTAGAGTCTATCGGGTAAGTTAGGAGTGAATTGGATTGAAAATGAGGCATATAGCCTTTTTGAAGGAAACTTGAATAAAGAAAGTCAACCCGAAGTTGACTATTTGGTTGGAGGGCTCGGAATCGGATTCTGATGATTTGGTTAGTTCCGTGAGGTGATTTGTGACTTAAGGGAGCAATCGGAATTGAATTTGGAAGCCCGGTGTAGAAATAGGCTTGAATTGGCTAAGGTTGAATTTTGGCGAAATCCGAACGGTAGGTGAGATTTTGATCCGGGGGTCGGAATAGAATTCCGACAATTCCTGTAGCTTCGTTATGTGATTTTGGATATTTCCGCAAAATTTCAGGTCATTCGGACGTCGTTTGGTCGGGTTTTTGATAGAATGTGTAATTCGGAAGTTTTGAAGAAATTTAGGCTTGAATCCGTGGGTAATTGGTGATTTTGATGTTTAGGATGGTGTTTTTATGATTGAAACAAGTTCGTATCATGTTTTGGGGTATGTTGGTGGTTTTCGTTGGGGTCCCGGGGGCCTCGGGGTGAATTCGGACCATCATCCGGCATTTGGAAGCAAGAAAAGACCTGCTGTAATCTGCAGATCACTGGGCAGTGATTTGGCCTTCGCGTTCGCGAGGGCACGGCCCGCGTTCGCGTAGGCCAAGTTCAGCAGGCATCGCGTTCGCGAGTGGGGTATCGCGTTCGCGTATTGGAAAGGCTGGGAAGCTTCGTGGACGCGTGAGTGAAGGTCGCGTTCGCGTATGAGGGAGTTAGGACTCATCGCGTTCGCGTGGGTTTAGACCGCGATCGCGAAGAAGGAATTGGAGAGGCTACGCGTTCGCGTGGGAGACTACGCGTTCGCGTAGAGTAATAATCCGGAGGCTGGGAAGTTGACCTTCGCGAACGCGTGAAGGAGTGACGCGTTCGCGATGAAGAAGAGGAAAAAGGCATCGCGTTCGCGTGAGAGGTGTCGCGAACGCGATGAAGAAAATAGGCTGGCAGTGAAGTTAAGTTCAGAACAGAACCAGTCGCGGGTTTAATACCCAAAACCCCCATTTTTGAGTTCCAAGAGAAGAAATTGACGGGAGATTGCTGGGAAATCATCGGGGTTTCGTTGGAGGTAAATTTTGTGGCTTAATTACATCATTTTAACATGAAATCCTTGGTTAAATCCCTGTAAATGAAAGATTAAAGGTGGGTTTGAGCCCTAGGCCTAAATTGAAGAAAAACACCGATTTGAATGGGGAAATGGAGTCCGATTTTGGTAAATTTTATATGCCTAGACTCGTATCGATATGAGGGTTCCGAATATGTGACTTTTATAATTTTTCGACAAGCGTACCGAAAGTCGGGTTTTGACAACTTTGGGAATTTTGATGTAAATTGAGTTGTATTGATTGGGCGTCGTTCCATTGGCCTAATTTGTTGTATTTCTACTGTATTTGATCAGATTCTATGCGTGCGGAGCTTGATTCTCGTGGCAAGGGCATTGCGGAGTAGTCGTCGCGCCGTATTAAGGTAAGTAATAGATGTGGGTGATGACCAGCGGGTTCGAAACCCCGGTATACCACTTTGTGACGCTGTATAGCAGCGAGACACGTACTCTCTTGCGAGTGCGGGGTCGATTGTGATTGGGGACTATGGCTTAGTCCGACTTGTTGATACTGTATTATGATATTAGGCTATTCTAGAGCCGATGAACCTCCTTCTCGGATGGTTGCATATTATATATTGTGATAATGGCCACTCTCGAGCCGAGGAACCCACTTCTTGGGCGGTTGAGTATACTTATGGGCCGTGAGCCAGTTATTGGATCCCGCGAGGATCGTTATCATTGTCTTATCATATTGACATGTTAGTTTACTACTAGTCCGCAGCTATTTCTGTTATCATGTTATTTCCAAATCTCTGGAACTTGATATTTCTGTTTTCAACCGAAAAATGATAAAAGATGTTTCAAACTACTTTTGAGCCTGCGAGGCTGTGATTGCATATTAGCTGACTAGTAGTGGATCGGGCTGCGCGCCGCAGCAGTATATATGTCGGATCGGACTGCACGCCGCAGTGATATTGTGCTTGGGCTGAAGGAGCCCTTCCGGAGTCTGAACCCCCACAGTGAGCACAGGTACCCAAATTGGATCGGCTACGCGCCGTAGCGGTCATATCATGCATTGCATTGCATTTAGCTACATCTGCTAGCTGTTATACTGTTTTGCTGGTACTTGTTGGTACAGGTACAGTTGATATTGATTCTGTGACAGGGTATTTGATTGTAGCTTTACATAGTGCTTTATTGCGGATTTCTTATCTCGCGCTGTCTTACCCTTGTTTATTACCACCGAGTCCGGCAAGTACTCATTGTTATCATGAATTGCAATATCCAGTGGAGTGTAAATTGTACAGTGGAAGTTATAAAAAGGTAAAGTCAATGGATAGTTATCTCATGCAAGATGTTTATCTGTCATCCTTATTATGTATGTTTGGGAGTTGATATTATTTTTGAGAAGGTATTATGAAATCCTTGTAAGTCGATAATGTCGCGTAGAAGGATAAATGTGTCGTGGAAGGAAAGTACTTTCGTTTGATTGAATACCAGTTAGTTTTGACTTGGAATGTACCATATAGGTATTTTGATGTAAAACTGTGTAGTCCATGTTCTGGTATCCATATGTTAATGTAGTTTTATAATACTGGGACTAGGATTGTGGATATATACATTGTGGTGCTATGTACAATTGTGGATGTGTGGTTAAGAAGATTTTGGTGATTCTCTGGCAGGTGGATAGGCCTAGTTACAAAGGAAACTCTGCCGAAATTTTTGAAAAATTTATGAGTTTGTGAAAATTTTGAGACTGGACGTAGGTTAGAAAAGATATGTGTGATGTTAAAGTGTTTGGGAAAGACTATACTCCTCATTCGAGGACGAATGATCCTAAGGGGGGAGAATGTAAGGCCCCTGGAAAATTTCGCTAAGGAATATAGGATTCTGTGGTGCCACGTAGGCTAATTATTATATTTTGTGTGCTATGAACACGATGGACATCAATTAGACTTGCTAAATATGAGTATGAGTCTTATGGTAAGTGATACGAGGTCCAAATGGAAGCCCAAGTGTATGCCAAATGGGAAAGTTTTCGAAATAGGCCAAAATTCCAAATGGATTCGTACAAGGCTCCACTTCAAAGGATCATATATAATTGTGTATAAGGTCTTATGTGGTGAATAGTATATCAAATGAAAGCCCTTTGAGTCTAGTTTCTAACGCTTCAAACCGTTCGTCATTTGGACATTCTTACACAAAGTTATGATCAAATTACCAAAGGCTGGAAAATGTTGTCTTGTGTCAAATGTGTGACCGCATTTCCTGTCGCATTGTTAACTCTGCGGTCGCATTTCTGTCGTAGATTGAACCAGTGAAGACCAGTTTTGGGTACCAATTTTGCGGTGCATTGTGCGGTCAGCATGTTCATTCTGCGGTCCATTCTGCTATAGCATAATTGACATCGCTGGTTTAATTTTTCTATTTTTATAACCCGACCCCATTTCAATATATAGGCTTTGGGGTTCATTTTGGGGTCATTTCTTACTGATTTAGAGAGTGGTGAGAGCATTTTAGAGAGAGAAGGAGGAACCCAACATTCAAATCATCCAAATCTTGCATCAATCAAGAACCCAATAGCAAGTTCTTCATCTAAGAGGTAAGATTCTATACCCTAGGGTTTTAATTTCGAGTTTTGTGTATAAGATGAGTTATTGTGGTATGATTCTTGAGTTTATTAGTATTGTGTATACATGCATGTACAACTTAGGTTTATGAAAAGATTGTTTAACATAAATAAGTAAAGATTGGTGTAACGACCCGGCCTGTCGTTACGGGAGTTTCCACCCCGTTACCTTGCAAGTTCATATCTTATGCTTTTATAACTGTATTAGAGTATATCGGGTGAGTTAGGAGTGATTTGGATTGAAAATGAAACAAATAGCATGTTTGAAGAAAACTTGAATATGGAAAGTCAACCAAGAGTTGACTATTGAGTTAGAATGCTCGGAACCGGATTCTGATGATTCGACTAGTTCCGGGGGAGCATTTATGACTTAGGAGAACAATCGGAATTGAATTCGGAGGTCCGGTGTAGTTTTAGGCTTGAATTGGCGAAGGTTGAATTTTAGCGAAATCCGGATGGTAGGTGATATTTTGATCCGGGGGTCGGAATGGAATTCCGACAATTTCTGTAGCTTCGTTATGTGATTTTGGATGTGTCCGCAAATTTTTAGGTCATTCGGACATCGTTTGATCGGGTTTTGGATTGAATGTTAGTTTTGAAAGTTTTGAAGAAACTTAGGCTTGAATTCGTGTAGAAATGGTGATTTTGATGTTTAGTGTGGTGTTTTTATGATTGGAACAAGTTCGTATCATGTTTTGGAGTATGTTGGTGGTTTTCGTTGGGGTCCCGGGGGTCTCGGGATGAATCCGGGGGTCCAAACGGACCATTCTTGGCCAAAGAAGAGAGCTGGTTTGCTGTCATAAGTGCAGCAGAATTTTACCCTTCGCGATCGCAGAGATAGGGACGCGATCGCGTAAGGTCAAGAACAGAAGCAACGCGATCGCAGGAGCACGGACGCGATCGCGTAGTGTTATCCGGGTGGTCATCGCGATCGCATGAGCATCTACGCGATCGCGTAGAAGAGAAATGGGGTCCAGGGAAAAATGTGCTACGCGATCGCAGGAATAGAGACGCGATCGCGTGAGGCCGGATGGTTGTACATCGCGATCGCGTGAGGAGAATCGCGATTGCGTGAGGGCGAAATGTTGAGCATCGCGATCGCGTGAGTAGAGTCGCGATCGCGTAGAGCAAATGGGTCTGGCAGAGAAATATAATCACAGAACAGAGGGGCTACGGGTTCATTAACCCAAAACGCCATTTTTGAGTTCTAGAGAGAGAAACTCACGGGAATTGCTGGTAATTCATCGGGAATTCGTCGGAGGTAAGTTTTGTAGCTTAATTACATCATTTTAACATGAAATTCTTGGTTAAATCCCTGTAAATGGAAGATTAAAGGTGGGTTTGAGCCCTAGGCCTAAATTAAAGAAAAACACTGATTTGAGTGGGCAAATGGAGTCCGATTTTGGTAAATTTTATATGCCTAGACTCGTATCGAGATGAGAATTCCGAATATGTAACTTTTATAATTTTTCGACAAGTGTACCAAAAGTCGGGTTTTGACAACTTGTGGGTTTTGATATGATTTGGGTTATTTCGAATGAATTTCGTGAAATTAGCATATATTGATGCATTCTCTATGATTTTGAGCAGATTTGGCACCCGAGGAGATTGATTTGCGAGGCAAGCGCAAGGCGGATTGAAGCTTCTACCGGTTCGAGGTGAGTGGTAGTAGTAAACAATGCACTGAGGGTTTGAAACCCCGTACTAGCACTTCACAGTGCTATATTGAGATGAGACACGCGTTCTATGACGGGCGTGGTGACATTGTGATTGGGGGTTCGGACTTAGTCCTTCCCGGCTAATAGAATACTGTGTTGTATGACTGTTACGGAGACTATAACTGTACAATTGGGCTAATGGCCATGTTTGGGGCCTTGTGCCGATCTGTAGAGCATTAGGGAACCTATAGAGCTAGGTGACCCTTATATCATGTTGGAAACATACACTCAACCGTAGCTCTAGCCTGTATAGCATAATATGAGCCCGTACTAGATGTGTACATTGAGAGAGATTATCTAGGGTGGAATTCCCTGTTCTAGCCGAGTGGGCCTGAAAGGCCAAGTCTATATTGACTGAGACAGGGTCCAGGACCCACTGTGATATATTATATTGGGCCCGAGAGGCCAAGCACATATTGACTGGGATAGGGTCGAGGACCCATTATGAGGTATTATATATATATACCTATATTGGATCGGGCTGCACGCCGCAGCAGTAAATATATTGGATCGGAATGCACGACGCAGTAATATACATGTAATATACATGTAATATACATGTGGGACGGACTGCACGCCGCAGTATTATTGCGCTTGCGCTGTAGGAGCCCCTTCGGAGTCTGAGTCTGCACACATTCTCAGTAAGCAATGGTGTATATTATGGTATCGGGCTGCGCGCGCGCAGCAGTATAAATATATATACATATAAATATTGGATCGGACTGCACGCCGCAGTAATACATGTGTGGATCGGGCTGCACGCCGCAGTATTATAGTGCTTGGGCCTAGGGAGCCCCTCCGAAGTCCGTATACACCCCCAGTGAGCGCCGTCGACGTTAAATGGAGCGGGCTGCGCGCCGCAGCGGTATATGTATTGGAGCGGGCTGCACGCCGCAGCATTATACTTAATCATATCCTATTATCTACTCAAATACTTATACATTATAGACATAGGTATGTGTCTTTATATGTTGAGATGGCCGTACACCGTAGGGGTACGAGTGAGGGTTGGTTCGGGGTGGAATCTTGTAGAGATAAACGTAGATCGGAGGTTAGAGTACTACTATAGTGATGACGTACCTGTGAGGGTTGCCTTAGAACTGCTAAGTGATAGTATAGGTGTTCTTACTTTCAGTTATTATTTATTATTATTACTCACTGAGTTGAAATATACTCACCCCACTCCCCGCACTTTCTGTGTAGATACAGGTGTTCAAGAAGGCAGTTGAGTTACCGCAACTCCTACAATATTGTTATCCCGAGGAGACTTCGAGGTAGCTGCCGGCGTCCGCAGGACCCGATCTCCTTCTTTATCATCTTGTTGATTTCCTATTTGCCTAGACTTGATTGTATTAGGATGCTATTCTGTAGAGGCTCAGTCTCGTGACACCACGATATGTTTGGGACCGTATTTTGTATGTTTTACGTTTCGGTTATCACCCGATATGATCATTTACTGTTTAAGTTTAATTTGATTAATAGCTGGCTGGGTAAAGAGATAATATGGTCGGGCTTGCCTAGAATTGTGTTGGGTGCCATCACGACCGGGGTTTGGGTCGTGACAAGTTGGTATCAGAGCCTAAGTTAACAGGTCTCGCGAGTCATGAGCCGGTTTACTAGAGTCTCGTGGATCAGTATGAGGACGCCTGCACTTATCCTCGGGAGGCCGCAAACCTTTTAGGAAAAGTTTCAATTCTTGGAATTCTTGTCGTGCGATTGCTTTTGACTTGAACTGAACCTTGACATTCCATTCTCTCGCAGATGGCGAGAACTCGATCATCCGGACGTGGAGGACGACCACCACTACCACCCGCTAGAGGCCGTGGACGCGGTCGTGGTCGTGGCGGAGTTAGGGCAGCTGAGGCAGTGCCAGCTGACCCACAGCCCCCAGTTGCAGAGGTGCCAGCAGCACCAGATCAGGCACCAGCTGTGCCCATTGTCATACCGGGTCTACAGGAGATCTTGGCTCAGATACTAGCAGTCTGCACTGGCCTAGCACATGCGGTTTCAGTTACTACTGCAGCAGATGCATCGGGGATTGGGGGTGGTCATCAGACCCCCGCAGTATGCACTCCAGAGCCAGCAGTGCAGGGCGTACAGACACCAGAGGCTCCTCCGGTTCAGCCTGTGGTTCCGGTTCAGCCAGCAGATCAGGTTCAGGGGGACAGGGTCCCAGCTATGACGGACGATGAGCAGCGTCGTCTCGAGAGGTTCACTAGACTATCTCCTCCAGTGTTCACTGGTGCTCCGGGCGAGGACACCCAAGGTTTTCTGGATAAGTGCCATCGGATGCTTTGTACGACAGGGATATTAGAGTCCAGTGGGGTATCTTTCACTACCTTTTAGTTCCAGGGACCAGCCTTCGCTTGGTGGGAGGCTTATGAGCGCCGCAGGCCAGCCGGAGCAGCACCACTATCACGGCCGGAGTTCTCCACTATGTTCTTGGAGAAATGGGTGCCTCGATCTCAGAGAGAGGAGATGCGTAGGCAGTTTGAGGGTCTCCGTCAGGGGGACATGTCAGTGTCAGAGTATGAGATCAGGTTTACAGAGTTGTCCATATATGCACCGTGGTTGGTTCATTCCGACAGAGAGAGGATTGGGCGCTTCGTGGACGGCCTCATTTATCCCATTCGTATTCTGATGACTCGGGAGAGGGTTTCGAGTCGTACATTTGAGGATGCTGTGGATATTGCTCGCGACATAGAGACAGATCGTCGCAGAGAGCGGGACGAGAGGGAGGCCAAGAGGCCTCGAGGAGCAGCCAGTTCCAGTGGCACTCGCACCGCAGGCCGCAGGTCGCGCAGAGCCGAGGTCGCTCTTTCAGTCTTCGCAGCACGGGTCGCTCGCATCGTCGCGTACGGTCACCCAGACGGGTTATCGTGGTTCGCACCGCAGCCAGCCATCTCTCGGTGCCATGCCGCTCGTAGTTCTTCACAGGCCCCATCCGCTCATGGTTCATCTCGGCCTAGTTCATCGACCTGGTCACTCCAGCCGCCGAGGTCCTTATCGGTCCCGCACTCAAAGACCGGGAGTTGCTACGAGTGCGGAGAGTTTGCGCACCACCGTAGGGAGTGTCCCCGTCTTGTTTCCGGATCTTATCAGCAGAGGGGCAGCCCTCGTCATCCGGTCCTTCTACTTCGAAGACCCGCCCCGCCGCCTAGGGGCGAGGGTCGACAGCTCAGGGGTCGCTCTCGGCGGGGAGGCCGATCAAAGTGACAGTGCTAGATGCTATGCTTTTCAGTGCCGATCCGAGGCCGTCGCTTCCGACGTCGTCATTGCAGCGTATTATTTCCGTCCGCCGCGAGATGCCTCGCATTGTTTGATCCCGGTTCTACTTATTCTTATGTGTCTACATATTTTGCTCCTCATTCGGGCACGACCCGAGGGAGTCTTGAGTTGCCAGTGCATGTATCTACCCCGGTAGGGGATACTATTGTTGCGGACCACGTATACCGGTCCTGTTTGGTCACTATTGGAGGTCTGGAGACCCGAGTAGACCTGTTGCTTCTCAGCATGATTTATTTTGATGTTATATTGGGCATGGACTGGCTATCTCCATGTCATGCTATTCTGGACTGTCATGCTAAGACAGTCACTTTGGCTATGCCGGGCATTCAGAGGATCGAGTGGCGAGGCACGACCGAGTATGTACCTAGCAGGGTAATATCTTTCCTCAAGGCCCAACGAATGGTTGGGAAGGGATGTCTCTCTTATTTAGCATTTGTGCGGGAGGTCGAGGCCCGGACTCCCAGTATTGATTCTGTTCCCATTGTGCGAGACTTTCCCGATGTGTTTCCGACCTGCCGGCATGCCGCCGGACAGGGATATTGATTTTGGTATCGATTTGGTGCCGTGCACTCACCCTATTTCTATTCCTCCGTATCGTATGGCACCACCGAGTTGAAGGAATTGAAGGAGCAGCTCCGTGAACTCCTAGATAAGGGGTTCATTCGGCCGAGCAGTGTCGCCGCTGGGTGCACCTGGTCCCGTTTGTTAGAAGCAAGGACGGATCCATCGAGGACGTGTATTGACTACGTGCAGCTAAACAAAGTAACAATGAAGAATAAGTATCCTCTTGCCTCGTATCGATGATTTATTTGATCACCTCCAGGGAGTAGGGTGTTCTCGAAGATTGATCTTCGTTCAGGCTACCATCAGCCGAAGATTAGAGAGTCCGACATTATGAAGACTGCAATTCTGGACCCGATATGGTCATTATGAGTTCCTTGTGATGTCGTTTGGGCTGACCAACGCCCCAGCAACATTTATGCATCTGATGAACAGTGTGTTCATGCCTTATTTGGATTCATTTGTGATCGTGTTCATTGATGACATTCTAGTCTACTCCCGTAGTCAGGAGGAGCATGCTCAGCATTTGAGTATTGTGTTGCAGAGGTTGAGAGAGGAGAAGCTATATGCCAAGTTCTCCAAATGTGAGTTCCGGCTTGAGTCCGTGGCATTCTTAGGGCACGTGGTGTCCCGTGATGGTATTCGGGTAGATCTGAGGAAGGTCGAGGCAGTGCAGAGTTGGCCCAGACCGACCTCAGTTACTGAGATCCGTAGCTTTTTGGGATTGGCGGGGTATTATCGCCGATTCGTTCAGGGATTCTCTTCCATTGCTTCACCCTTGACTAGATTGACTCAAAAGAGTACACCTTTCATGTGGTCGGATGAGTGTGAGGCGAGATTTCAGAAGCTCAAGACTGCCTTGACCACAACTCTAGTGTTAGTTTTTCTATCAGCTCAATGTTCATATACAGTATATTGTGATACTTCGAGAGTTGGCATCAGGCGTGTTTTAATGTAGGAGGGTAGAGTGATTGTTTATGCTTCTCATCACTTGAAGCCCCACGAGAAGAACTACCATGTTCATGATCTAGAGTTGGCTACCAATGTTCACGCATTGAAGATTTTGAGGCATTATCTTTATGATGTATCTTGTGAGGTGTTCACGGATCATCGCAGCCTTCAGCACTTATTCAGACAGAAGGACCTTAATTTGAGACAGTGGAGGTGGTTGGAGTTGCTTAAGGACTATGATATCACTATTTTGTATCATCCGGGGAAGGCCAATGTGGTGGCCGATGCCTTGAGTCGGAAGGCGGTTAGCATGGGTAGCTTAGCTTTCATCCCAGTTGGGGAGAGGCCATTTGCTTATGATGTTCAGGCTCTAGCCAATCGGCTAGCGAGATTAGATATTTCGGAGCCGAGTCGGGTGTTGGCTTGTGTTGTTTCTCGATCTTCCTTATATGATCGCATTAGGGAGCGACAGTATGATGACCCACATTTGCTTGTCCTTAAGGACAGAGTGCAGCATGATGATGTTAGAGATGTGACTATCGACAACGATGGTGTTCTGAGGATGCAGGGCCGTATATGCGTGCCCAATGTTGATGGTTTGCGGGAGTTGATACTTGAGGAGGCACACAGCTCGCGGTACTCTATTCACCCAGGTGCCGCAAAGATGTACCAAGACTTGAGACAGCACTACTGGTGGAGGAGAATGAAGATGGATATTGTTAGGCATGTAGCTAAGTTCCTCAATTGCCAGCAGGTCAAATATGAGCATCAAAGACCAGGCGGTGTTCTTCAGCGTATGGTTATTCCCGAGTGGAAATGGGAGAGGATCACCATGGATTTTGTTACCGGGCTCCCTCGGACAGCGAGGAAGTTTGATTCTGTATGGGTGATTGTTGATCGGCTGACTAAGTCCGCACATTTCATCCCACTTAGTACTACTTACTCATCGGAGCGGTTGGCATCGATCTTTATTCGGGAGATTGTCAGGTTGCATGGGGTCCCAGTGTCTATTATATCTGACAGAGGCACTCCGTTCACTTCTCAGTTTTGGAGAGCATTTCAGCGAGAGATGGGTACGCGGGTTGAGTTGAGCACCGCATTTCACCCCCAGACAGACGGGCAGTCTGAGCGTACTATTCAGATCCCGGAGGATATGTTGCGAGCATGTGTGATTGACTTTGGTGGTTCGTGGGATGAATTCTTACCACTTGCTGAGTTTGCCTACAACAACAGCTACCAGTTGAGTATTCAGATGGCCCTGTATGAGGCATTGTATGGCAGACGGTGTAGATCTCCCGTCGGATGGTTTGAGCCTGGTGAGGATCGATTGATAGGGACCGAGTTAGTTCAGGATGCTCTGGATAGAGCAAAGTTGATCCAGGAGAGGCTTCGTACAGCACAGTCTCGCCAGAAGAGTTATGCAGACCGTAGGGTTCGAGAGTTGTCTTTCATGGTTGGTGATAGAGTATTGCTGAAGGTTTCACCCATGAAGGGTGTCATGAGGTTCGGGAGGAAAGGGAAGTTGAGTCCCAGGTACATTGGTCCTTTTGAGATACTCAGGAGAGTTGGAGAGGTGGCATACGAGTTAGCCTTGCCACCCAGCTTATCCAGCGTTCATCCAGTATTCCATGTGTCTATGCTCCGGAAGTACATCGGAGACCCATCCCATGTATTAGACTTCAGTACCATTCAGCTTGATGGTGATCTATCCTATGATGTGGAGCCTATTGCTATTTTGGGTCGCCAAGTAAGGAAGTTGAGGTCGAAGGAGATTGCATCAGTTAAGGTTCAGTGGAGAGGTCGACCCGTAGAGGAGGCTACTTGGGAGGTTGAACAAGAGATGCGGAGCAGATACCCTCAGCTATTCGAGACTTCAGGTATGTTTCTTGACCCGCTCGAGGACGAGCGTTTGCTTAAGAGGGGGAGAATGTGACGACCCGGCCCGTCATCACGGGAATTACCACCCCGTTATGTTGCAATTACATATCTTATGCTTTTATAACTGTATTAGAGTATATCGGGTGAGTTAGGAGTGATTTGGATTGAAAATGAAACAAATAGCATGTTTGAAGAAAACTTGAATATGGAAAGTCAACCAAGAGTTGACTATTGAGTTAGAATGCTCGGAACCGGATTCTGATGATTCGACTAGTTCCGGGGGAGCATTTATGACTTAGGAGAACAATCGGAATTGAATTCGGAGGTCCGGTGTAGTTTTAGGCTTGAATTGGCGAAGGTTGAAATTTGGCGAAAACCGGATGGTAGGTGATATTTTGATCCGGGGGTCGGAATGGAATTCCGACAATTTCTGTAGCTTCGTTATGTGATTTTGGATGTGTCTGCAAATTTTCAGGTCATTCGGACATCGTTTGATCGGGTTTTGGATTGAATGTTAGTTTTGAAAGTTTTGAAGAAACTTAGGCTTGAATTCGTGTAGAAATGGTGATTTTGATGTTTAGTGTGGTGTTTTTATGATTGGAACAAGTTCGTATCATGTTTTGGAGTATGTTGGTGGTTTTCGTTGGGGTCCTGGGGGTCTCGGGATGAATCCGGGGGTCCAAACGGACCATTCTTGGCCAAAGAAGAGAGCTGGTTTGTCGTCATAAGTGCAGCAGAATTTTACCCTTCGCGATCGCAGGGATAGGGACGCGATCGCGTAAGTTCAAGAACAGAAGCAACGCGATCGCAGGAGCACGGACGCGATCGCGTAGTGTTATCCGGGTGGTCATCGCGATCGCATGAGCATCTACGCGATCGCGTAGAAGAGAAATGGGGTCCAGGGAAAAATGTGCTACGCGATCGCAGGAAGAGGGACGCGATCGCGTGAGGCCGGATGGTTGTACATCGCGATCGCGTGAGGAGAATCGCGATCGCGCGAGGGCGAAATGTTTGAGCATCGCGATCGCGTGAGTAGAGTCGCGATCGCGTAGAGCAAATGGGTCTGGCAGAGAATTTAATCACAGAACAGAGGGGCTACGGGTTTATAAACCCAAAACGCCATTTTTGAGTTCTGGAGAGAGAAACTCACGGGAATTGCTGGTAATTCATCGGGGATTCGTTGGAGGTAAGTTTTGTGGCTTAATTACATCATTTTAACATGAAATCATGGGTTAAATTTCTGTAAATGGAAGGAATTGCTGGGAGATCATCGGGATATTGTCGGAGGTAAGTTTTGTGGTTTAATTACGCGCTTTTATCATGAATTCCTTGGTTAAATCCCTGTAAATGGAAGATTAAAGGTGGGTTTGAGCCCTAGGCCTAAATTAAAGAAAAACACTGATTTGAGTGGGCAAATGGAGTCCGATTTTGGTAAATTTTATATGCCTAGACTCGTATCGAGATGAGGATTCCGAATATGTAACTTTTATAATTTTTCGACAAGTGTACCAAAAGTCGGGTTTTGACAACTTGTGGGTTTTGATATGATTTGGGTTATTTCGAATGAATTTCGTGAAATTAACATATATTGATGCATTCTCTATGATTTTGAGCAGATTTGGCACCCGAGGAGATTGATTTGCGAGGCAAGCGCAAGGCGGATTGAAGCTTCTACCGGTTCGAGGTGAGTGGTAGTAGTAAACAATGTACTGAGGGTTTGAAACCCCGTACTAGCACTTCACAGTGCTATATTGAGACGAGACACGCGTTCTATGACGGGCGTGGTGACATTGTGATTGGGGGTTCGGACTTAGTCCTTCCCGGCTAATAGAATACTGTGTTGTATGACTGTTAATGAGATTATAACTGTACAATTGGGCTAATAGCCATGTTTGGGGCCTTGTGCCGATCTGTAGAGCACTAGGGAACCTATAGAGCTAGGTGACCCTTATATCGTGTTGGAAACATACACTCAGCCGTAGCTCTAGCCGTATAGCATAATATGAGTCCGTACTAGATGTGTACATTGAGAGAGATTGTCTAGGGTGGAATTCCCTGTTCTAGCTGAGTGGGCCTGAAAGGCCAAGTCTATATTGACTGAGACAGGGTCTAGGACCCACCGTGATATATTATATTGGGCCTGAGAGGCCAAGCACATATTGACTGGGATAGGGTCGAGGACCCATTATGAGGTATTATATACATATACCTATATTGGATCGGGCTGCACGCCGCAGCAGTATATATATTGGATCGGACTGCACGCCGCAGTAATATGCATGTAATATACATGTAATATACAAGTGGGACGGACTGCACGCCGCAGTATTATTGCGCTTGGGCTGTAGGAGCCCCTTCGGAGTCTGAGTCTGCACACATTCTCAATGAGCACTGGTGTATATTATGGGATCGCGCTGCGCGCCGCAGCAGTATAATTATATATACATATATATATTGTATCGGACCGCACGCCGCAGTAATACATGTATGGATCGGGCTGCACGCCGCAGTATAATAGTGCTCGGGCCTAGGGAGCCCCTCCGAAGTCTGTATACACCCCCAGTGAGCGCCGTCGACGTTAAATGGAGCGGGCTGCGCGCCGCAGCGGTATATGTATTGGAGCGGGCTGCACGCCGCAGCGCTATACTTAATTATATCCTATTATCTACTCAAATACTTATACATTATAGACATAGGTATGTGTCTTTATATGTTGAGATGGCCGTACACCGTAGGGGTACGAGTGAGGGTTGGTTCAGAGTGGAATCTTGTAGAGATAAACGTAGATTGGAGGTTAGAGTACTACTATAGTGATGACGTACCTGTGAGGGTTGCCTTAGAACTGCTAAGTGATAGCACAAGAGTTCTTACCTTCAGTTATTATTTATTATTGTTACTCACTGAGTTGAAATATACTCACCCCACTCCCCTGCACTTTCTGTGCAGATCCACAGGTGCCCGAGAGCAGTTGAGACATTGTAGCTCCTGATCCTTGTCTACTTTTGCGGAGATTACGAGGTAGCTGCCAGCGTCCGCAGAGCTTGTTTTCTCCTTCTTTATCATCTTGTTGATTTCCTATTTGCCTAGACTTGATTGTATTAGGATACTATTCTGTAGAGGCTCAGTCTCGTTACACCACGATATGTTTGGCACCGTATTTTGTATGTTTTACGTTTCGGTTATCACCCGATATGATCATTTACTGTTTAAGTTTAATTTGATTAATAGCTGGCTGGGTTAAGAGATAATATGGTCGGGCTTGCCTAGCATTGTGTTGGGCGCCATCACAACTAGGGTTTGGGTCGTGACAAGAAGAAATTCTTGAAAAGGGAAATTGAAATCAAGATGCCGAACTAGTATTTGATAAAATGTTCAAATGAGCTAGTTTCATGAATATCTTTCTAATATGTGTTTAATTTTGTTATGTCTCATAGTAGATTGGAATTGCTAGAGTTTTTGGAGTGTTGTAGTAACTTAAGGACAGCTCAATCGAGGTATGTATGGCTAATTTTGATTCTTGTAAAATCGCCCATATGTGTGAAATTGTTTGGCATGTGTTAATTTGAGAAATTGTATGTGATTCTTTGATGTCATTGTTGGGTATTCAATTGATGATTGAACTACATGTGGTATGGTATGAAATATGAATTGAAAGATGACAAGGGAATTGGAATTGGTAAAGAATTGAGAACAATTGTTGTGGTGGCATATATGGTTTATTGTGGAAAGAGATGAAACACTTGAATTGTGGTAAATTGTTGAACATACTTGTGTGTGTACTCTTGAATATGGTAACTTGGTTGTGATATCAGTTTGAAAAGTATTTGAGAATGTGAATTGAATTGTAAGTTGCTTATTTGAATTTGTTGTAATTGCGTGTAGTGCCTTATTTGTTGTTTGTGATTGTTGTGTTTGAAACTGTACGGTGGGATCGGGTTGCACGCCGCAACATGAAGTAATAAGGTGTGGGTTGGGGTGATAAGGGTGGCCGAGGTAATAAGGGTGGACGAGGCAATAAGGATGGAAGCGATCGAAATCGCTATTAAAAATTGATATAAAAATCATTGATGTGAAATTGTGAAAGGAGACAGCAGGAGAGTTTGCAACCTGTGGGGCACTGATTGCCCCTTTGTATGACTACTTGTGTTTTACGTGATTGAATTGTTGTTGTTCTACTTGTTGATTCTTAAACGTGCTTTGTGTTGAGAATTATCTGAAATGAGGAAAAATGTGGAAAACATGGTTGGCTGGCTTAATTGATTCTTGATGTAATTTATTTGGTTGTCTTATCATCGTGATTAATTGTTTAATGGCTTGAGTTTACTTGGGACAAAGTTTGCCCATACATACCAGTACAATTCCAGTGTACTGACGTCCCTTTTGCCGGGGACGCTACATTCGTTTTATGATTGTAGGTGAATCAGTAGCAGGCACTTAAGCTCATCGGCAATAGTATCCTTCATCTTCTACTGTCCGTTTTGTGAGCCCTTTCCTTCCTTGGGGCCCTGTGTGGCTCATGCCACTTCTGTTTTAGACTTTGTTTAGGATTTTTTTAAGGTATAGCCGGAGCCTTGTTACTGGCAAGTATTGTATCCTCCTTTGTAATCTTAGAGGCTCCGTAGACAGTAAACTGTGGGACTATGGCCTATGTATGCATATGTATATGTCCGGCGTTGTAAATTGTAACTTGTTAGTAATGTTAATAATGTGGTTATGTTTGTACAATGTGAATTCAGTTATAATTGGTAAGATCTTTGGCTTATGAGTAATAAACAACACAGGGGTATCGCGTGTGATAGAAAGGCACTCAGGTCCGCTTGACTGGGGCTACCTAGTCAGGCGCCGGTCATGTCCCTCGATTTGGGGCGTGACAACTTACCTCGAAAGTTTACGAACAATTTAATCCGTGGCAATGCCTTTTCCTTTCGAATTTGGCTCAAATCCAATCGTATCTATACACAATTGATTTAATATCATCAATACTACTCAACAAACTAGTTCATATGGCCAAATATAATTTTTACAACATTCTGCCCGGAATAGTGAAAATCGACCCCGGGCCCACATGATCGAAACTCGAGTTTCGATCAAAATAAAATTCATCCAATCATCCACGAGTTCAAATATACAATTTGTTCTTAAGTTCGACCCCAAAACGAGGTCTAGATCACAATTTCTTCGAAAACTTTAATTATACTTATTTCTCTAATTTTTCTACCCATTTACACATATTTAGGCCTAGGAATCAAATAATATTGAAGGAAAATAAAGAAAACGAGTCAAGAATCACTTATCCAAGAAGTTTGATGAAGAATTGCTCAAGAATCGCCCAAGAAGTTGTGGAGAAGAGAGAGTTTGTGAAATGGGATGAAAATCCCAATTCTGTTATGTTTCGGGATTAAATTCACTGGGCAACATTTTTGTTCTACGCGATCGCGTGTACAGGGTCGCGATCGCGGAAACTAAATGCTCAAGTCTACGCGATCGCGTGGACAGTGCTGCGATTATGTAGAAGAAATTCACTGGGTGGTTCGGTTGCACTACATGATCGCGTGGAAGGGCTTGCGATCGCGTTGAAGAAGGATGGGAAGCTACGTGATCGTGTGAAACAGGATGTGATCGCGTTGAGGAAATGGTCAAGGCATTGTGATCGCGTGAACAAGGCCGTGATCACGTAGAGTAAAACCTCTGTGTAAAAATTGCAGAAAATCTGCCAATTTTCTAAGTGTGAGCACGTGATTTTTGCCTCGCACGAATTACTCCTAAAAAATTCAAAATAAAATACTTCTGTGTTGTATGCAATTTTTTGTGGATTTTATGTTAATTTTCTCTTATTGTTTGCGTTTGCGTGTCCGTGTTTAAATAAATAAAAAATACAAAAATATACTGCATTTGTACATGAAATTCAAGTTTGCAATTAAGAGTAATTAAGTTTGTTTTATGAAAATGAAAAATGACAAAAAAATATATACCTTTTGCATGTTTTTTACCATTTAAGGTCCAATTGTGTAATTTTATTTTAATTTGTTATTTTTATAACGTGTGATAATTTTATTAAGCATCAATTTGTTATTGGTGAATTAATTAGGATTATTTTTATAATTTTTTGCATTAGGATTTCGGTTTACATTTTTATTAATTTAGGAAAAAACAAAATGAAGAAAACAAAGTCAAATAAAGAGTTAAAAATCCGGATTGGGCCAATTGAAGACCAGGCCCAATGTAATTCATTACCCAATCCCTTACCCGATCTGCCCAACCCCAAGTGGCCCCGTTGATCTGGACCGTTGGATTTTATTATCCAACGGCCCAAATTAAGTCGGGCGTTTAATTATACCCAAAACCCATTTACCCGCCTCCATTTGACCAAACGACGGCGTTTAGGTTTAATAGGATGATCTGGACCGTTGGTTCCCACCATCCAACGGCCCAGATCAAGTAATCCATTCTCAATACACCAAACACCCCCCAAAACCCCTTGTATCTATTCATTTCTCGTTCACCCGTTCAACCTCTCAAACGCCCTAGCCGCCCACCGCCGTGCGCCGCCTGCCGGAAATCGCCTCACGGCGGTTCCGGTAGGCCAACGGCCACCAAATTTACACCAACCCTTCTCCTCACCTCCCTCTCCTCGAATCCGGCCTCCGTTGGTCTCGAATCCATTTCGAGCGTGTCGAATATTGAATCAAAGGTCGCCGGGATTTGAAAACCATGCCAAACCTCACCAAAATCGCACCATAGCTTCCCATGGGCTCCCTCATACCCCCACCGGCCTTAGTTTTGTTCGAATCAAACCCACAGCCCCAAGCCCCAAATTTGAGCCTACGAACCCTAAAAATCCGAGATGGGTTTCCTCGGTTAAAACCTATAGATGTTTGAGGTCTAATGGACCTTAATCTAGGTATTCTCAACTGAGAATACCCCGATTAAGGTCCAAGGCTTCAAAAACTTTGAATACAAGCTGGTCCGAGGTCCGATCGAGTTCTGAATTGTTCTATCACGGTATATACCCTTTTCTTTCTTCTAGCTATATTTAGTTTCGTATTTGTTTGTTAATTGTGTGAGTATTTTTGTCTTTCCGCTTTGAAAATTTTCTTTCTTCTTCTCCAATTCGACCCTTTATTTGGTCAATCAGTATTCTGTCTTGTTTGTTCGAATGTGCTTGTCCTAGGATAGGTATTCGTTTCGATTAAGGTCGTCAAGCGTTTAATTCATATTTGATTGGTTCCTTGGTGCTGCCTGAAATACAACTGTAGGTCGCCCATTTGTTATTGATTATGTATGTTGACATCGACTAATCAATGTGGTCGATTAGTTTCGTAGGTCTTGTTTATTAGCATTCTAGGGCAGAATTGAACACTATCAATCACTGTTGAATCTAGATTCCTTCTTTATTGAACTGACTGTCTAATTAAATGGTGAATTGGAGATGGTTGTTGTTAGTTCAAGGTTGAAGGGTGTAGCTAATGAAGGGTAGTACACATTAGGACTCTAATAGGATCAAAATCTGGATTTGTTAACTTTAAATTAGAGAGTAACAGACTTAGCATTTTTTTAGGTTTTAAAACTACCCTTGCCCATGAGTTAAACTAGTGGAACCTGCTGTTACAGCAGGGCATCCCACCAGGCTCTGCACTTAGAGAATTTTAAACATAAAAACCCCATGTTTAGACAAGTTTAAGTGGGAAAACAGAGGGGATAATGGGCTGGCAGAGCAGGGATGGGCAAGGGTTTGAGTGGATTTTTCTGGTCCTTGGCTTTTAGGAGGGGGGTCTTAGCTATAAATGAGGGGATTCTCAGGAGGTAAAGAGGGGGGATTTTTTTTTAGATACACACAGGCTTACACTGGATTTTGGAGAGAAATAGTTTTGAAACATATAGACCCACATACCCAGAGGCTTAGACAGTGAGAGACTAGACATATATTTTAGAGCAGGATAAAGAAAACATTCTATTTCTTTAGCCACTGCTTCAGGCAGTCTTCGAGTCTGTTGAGTTGTGTCTTGATGCCACATTGGTTTTCTGGAGTTCCTGAAGTAATCGTTAGGTATTTTGGAAGTTAAAGTTGGTCTATTGGGATTGTTTGATGTCACTCTTTGCTCTTTCGACATTTGTTGATCATAGCACTAGGTTGTTTGGTTGTTGAAACTTGCCAGGGCTTCAAGTGTTTCTTCCTGGTTTGCTATTGGACCTTGCTACTGATTGACACTGATTTTACTCTTGGTCGAATCCTACTGCTGTTTGGGTGTGGTTTTTGTTGCTGTTGGTTGTGTTTCTGTTGGTCGTATGCTTCTGTGGTTACTTGGTCCTGCTCTTGCTGTTGTTGCTGTGGTTTGGTTGGGTCCTTTTGCTGCTGTTGGTATTGCTGTTGTTGTTGTATCTTCTGTTGCTGCAACTGATTTTTACTCATTGTGACTTCCAGGTATTCCTCTGTTCGATTAGAAGCTGTAATGGTGATTTGGTTGAATGAAAGTGAAGCCTCAGTTAAATTTCAATGCCATTGTATACTATGTAGTTCAACACTGTTATCCTTGTTAGTATTAGTTTAGGTTTGAGGTTTTAATTGTATTGTGGAATGTAATAGTAGAAAAACCAACACAAAAAACATTTGTAATAGCCAGTAATGTAGTAATAGTATATCATTTAGCTTAGTCGGGTAAAAACTTTAAAACGAAAGCTATCATATCATAGCTTTAAAACCATTACTTGACCCTCACAGTAGTTTTCGTAGACTAAGGTCGCATAGCTATCCATATTGCCATGAATCTGTATATAGGCATGAGTAGGATTTCAAGAAGAAAACTCTAGATTGAGCTGTGATTGGGATAATAACTCTGCAATGAACTAGGTCGTGGTAAAGCCTATTATGTGATTCTTCTAAAATCTTAAAAGCCATTCGAATTTAGGAGTGTGAGTGTTCAGTTGAGTAATTAGACTATAAAATCACTGCTCATGTAGTTAATTAATTTTTAAGGATCAGGAGTTCAGATTTGGTCAAGTATTAAAAAGGAAATAGCTAGATGATATAACGACTTTAATCAGGACATATTGATGATGACAAGGGGTTTAGCTCGCGACCAAATCAGTGATAATTGTTATCTTTTGCATAACTCACCTCGGCCTTAGATAGTTTGTAAATAATTAGTCTAACTGTTCTTCAGGTTTCTTATACATTGAACCACTTTCTCATAACTAGTATGAACTTCAAGGGTTAGTGCAAAATCATTAATAGAGGAAGAAGTACCCTGTAGTTCAAGCTTTCGTGTATAGTAGACAATTGATTCGTAGTTAACATTAATAATTCGAGTACTGATTTTCTTTATTGATAAATAAAAGTGCAAGCTAATTCCTTTGTCAATTCCAAATGTGTGGGCTTGTCTTTAGTCGTTCACTTATACCATTATTGTTCCTATCTGGTCTGGGCCTGAACCATGTTCATACAAATACTGGGCCCGCAATTGAAAGTAAAGATCTGGACCTGCTTATAATGTAATAAAACCCATTCCGGAAATCTAGGCCCAATAACGACCAAAATTGACGGGCCTGGAATGTTTGGTAACATAATAGATTAAGGAAAAAACATATGTAGAAAATATAGTCGGGTTAGGATCGGCCTCTAAATAAAAGTGAGATGAGCCTCGCCAAACGAAAATACACAATTGCGGGGCCCTCAAATTAGTTGTTACAAAAACTTAGACTTGGAAAGGCCGTTTAGTGAATTTCACGGTCCTTTCCCCGAAGTTATTAAAGACGATAGACTCTTTAGACATGATTTATAAGTAAATTATTTTCCTAAATACGGGTGCGCATTTATGTGACCCAAATCTTACTCTCGGCGGAACTGAAATACATTAAAGTCACAGGCGTACTGGTTGCGGTGTGACTCGAAATGTGTTTTCGTGACGTCGCAATTCTTCTAAAAATAAAAGCGGAGCATTAAAAATACATAGTTAAAATATATAAAGAAATCAGATAAAAGCAAAAAGTGCAGTTGAGCGACCGTGCTAAAACCACGGAATCCGGGAATGCCTAGCACCTTCTCCCGGGTTAACAGAGTTCCTTATCCAGTTTTCTAGTTTCGCAGACTATATTACAAAGTCATAAATTTCCTCGGTTCGGGATCAAACCGGTGACTTGGGACACCATTATTTTTCCAAGTGGCGACTCTGAATTTAATAAATGGATCTCGTCTCGATTGTCCTTTAATTGGAAAAACTCCCTCGCGCTCCCCGCGGGTGCGGAAAAAGGAGGTGTGACAGCTCCGGCGACTCTGCTGGGGATGTAAACCTCTGAACTTCGGTTCGGGGTCTAAGAATTCGAGCTCAGTTAAATTGTTGTTTTGTCTATATCTGATTTCATTACATGTTTAATTAATGTGCTATATGTCTACCGCTTTGATACTAGTTGCACTGTATATACGAACTGCTATATGTTTACCGCTTTGATATTGCGTGAACTGTATATAAAACTGTGCCGAAAACCCGTCTCTTCTTACCCCCGGGATGTGCTTACTGGTTGAGACTCCCCTTTCTGTTAGTGTCAATACCAAAAATAAGAAAAGAGGCAGGATAAGTTACAAAGCCGGACGATCCCGCGGGTCCCCGGTACGTAGCTCCCTCCTCAAATCCGAGTCGTCTGCTCGGGTACACGGTCTAGTACCACTGAAAAGCATCAGGATATCGAGCCTAGATTTAGGACGTTTATTTGCATCATCTCTGACTTAGGGGACTCAACACAGGGGTTGGGTCCGTCTAGGACAGGTAACCTGAAAGGAAAGACCATCTTGCCATATCATATTTGTTGTAAGCATTTATTTAGACTGGCATGCTGACCGGCTTTTTAAATACTGAAGAAAGGCGAAAAACAAAAGGAAATAGTATGGGGAAATAAATATTTTTCAGAAAATACAAAAATATGTTTTACCAACAAGTCAATGAATTTAGTTTGCCGATAAAAGACGACAGAAGGTTGACTTTGCCAACAAATGGTTTTCTTGACAAAATGTGTTTCTTTGTCAGTCAATAAAAGAAAAATAGTTGTGTTGACGGGCCGAACTACGCGGGTTTGATTCTCACCAGGTGTGAGATACGTAGGCAGCCTTTAACGGGTCCAACTTCCATATATTTCAAAATAAGTTTTTAATGACGGAATGCCAGGATATTTAATTTTGCCTCAACGACCACCTTTTCATCAGTCTTAATATTTTGATCAGTCAATTCCTGTGGCCCATTTCGTTTTTTTTAAAAAAGAAAAAGATAGTTTGTTTGGGTCAAATAAAGATTTTTCTTTCATCTAAAAAATACCTTAATAAATGTGCAGAATGAGCACGAGTCAGAATACAACCGAAGCTATCATAAACAAGGTCCCCTTAAGTTTGCATAGGTGGTGGAGCGACTTGGGCGAGCAAGGACAAGACGCAGTTAAGCTGTACTTGGGAGATCTAGTGGGGCTACTAAATATTCCCCCGAGAGGAGACATCATACGAGCCTTGATCTCGTTCTGGGATCCAGCACACAATGTGTTCCACTTTTCGGACTTTGAACTCACACCAACATTAGAAGAATTAGCCGGATATGTCGGAAGACCAAAAGTCCCTATGAGGGAACAATATCTCATTGCACCCAGGGTAGTGACAGTACATAGGTTTTTGGATACGGTGAAAATCTGCAGAACTGTACACAACCCAGACTTATCAGAAGGGTTCTGCACTTTAGCATTTCTATATGACAAATATGGTCATTATGGGGGCTTCAACAAACACAAAAGCAAAATCTGCAGCGGAGAAAACCAGTTAAAATGGGAAGAGCATAGACGCATCGCCTTCACGATAGCTTTCCTAGGTTCATTGATATTTCCCAGAAAGGACGGGAATATCAACATACATGTGGCAGGGATCGTCAGCACTTTGATGAAATAAGGCAATAGTACTTTGGCTCCCATGATAATATCAGATATCTCTCGTGCACTCACTATCTGCAAAGCTGGAGGGGCCTTCTTTGAAGCTTGCAATGTACTGCTCCAAATGTGGATGATCGATCACTTATGTCATCGTCCGCAGTTTATGAGGTATAGTTCATCGAAGAAAACCTGTATAGAAGAATTTCCTACGAGGGTCGAGGGACATGATTTGCCAGAGGGGGTTAGCGGATGGATACGACTTTTGCGTTTGATTCCAGCCAGCAAGATAGAATGGACGTTTAGCTGGCTACCCGTGGAAGAAGTCATATATGCATCGGCCACGGAATCATATTTATTGCTAATGGGCCTCAACAGCATCCAACCCTACGCACCAGGTCGAGTATTGAGACAGTTGGGACGATGCCAAATAATCCCAAAAGAAGAAGACCTCAGCCCACATGTGGTCGAAATTGGACCCGGAGGACAGTTCCCCGAAGCGTTGGTCCGAAAGATTTGGAGTGAATGTCAGACATTGAAGAAAGACACTCGGGTGCGAGATCGAGCCCGGGGTGAAGTATCGTCGGAATACCCTGCATGGTATAGCAGAGATCTGGAACATCAAAGGCCCACAAAAAGGCCTCACCTCAGGGAGTTTGCTGGAGCGTCACAAGAACAATGGGACTGGTTGGCCAGAGAAGAAGCTTATAGAACTAAGATTAGCAGGATAGAGCAACGGACCCAAGAGCTCCAATTTGAAATGGATATGCAAGCCGCCGCCAACGAAGGAGATAAAAAGAAGTTGGCACAAGAAAATGACTTTTTGAGAGCTCAAATCCAGCAAATGAAAAGGGATGCTGACAGACAATTGAGGAGTCAAGCAGACGAAAAATTGATAAAGGGTTTGAGAAGCCAAGTTGCCGATGTCCAAAGAGAATTGGAAGAGTCGAAGGCCCAAACAATGAGGGTCCGTGCTAGCTGGAGAAAGGAGGCACATCAACATGCACTTCACCTGCAACGGATAGAAGAAGATTACACTGAGACCATCACTAGTCTAAGGGAGGCAAATGTTATCCTCAGGGAGCGGGTTTTCAAGCAAGCCCGAGATGCTAGAGCCGACCTCGACCGTTGCCACAATTTGATGGCCCGACTGCAAGAACAAGTGGATAGGCTCCTAGACCAAGTCACCAACAATGCTCAAAGATTGGGGGCGAAAAACCAGCAGATAGAACGGCTACTCAGAGAAAGGAACATGATCAAGGACAGAATTGGAGAAATCGGGCATTATGTCACCATGAAGTGCCTAGCTTGTGAACAAATGCCCCGCACCGGCCTTTTTGCTTCAGCTATGGGCTATGTTCATTAGATCATGAGAGAATTAAGGGGACTACACAAGGACCTCACCCCAAGGCCCGCGGCAAGGCCGAATGATGCCTCGCGGGCCCCCAGGAATTTTAGAGCATTAGATTTTGATTAAAAATGTATTTTTGAAATATTGGGTCAAGCTAGTTGGCATTTTTATTTTTACTTTCCCGAGTCAAGCATTTCTTTTATTTTGCTGATTGTTGTAAGACGTGTTTTGTAACTTTAAGGTTTTATTTGATATAAAAGTTACTGAATTTTGCCACAATCTTGTTACCAGAACTACGCTCGGTCTGATTCACGCGGGACGTGATACGTAGGCAATCCACATAAGATTCGACCACCACTAAAAAGAAAGGAAAAGAATACGAAGGTTAATAACAATAAGGCTTTCAAGGATAGTTGAAAAAGAGAAAAGAAAAAGAAGAAAAAAGAAAAAGAGAAAAAGAGAAAAGCTGGAATGACGCATGTTACGAGTACATGTAGAAAGGGTTATTTGGTTAGGTGCATTACATCCAACGTGCTATAACATATCTGTTAAACTCGGTAAACTAACAAGTTTGTTGCATTTCCAGAAAAGTTTAGCAGTTGGTTTGACAGAATATACTGGCCAGCCACCATTACCGTACTAGATCTAAAGGGCCAATTACAGCAAGCATGTCTAGTTCCGGTAAAAGTCTTGAGGAAGAGAAATCGGAGATACAAGTCATGAAAGAAGAGGTAGACCGGTTGAAACAACAGATAACAGAGATGCACCTAGCCTGGGCTAGGGGACAGTCTTCACCAAACCGCCCTACTCTCGCATCAGCTCCAGAACATCCACCCCTTGATCCATCGACAAGTGCCCCAATCTATCCATACTACCAAGGGGAAAATCCTTATGTCACCCAAATTCCACCAGCCAAACAAAATCCTCCTCCGGCCACCCCTGTTTTTGTGGCACCTCCACCTGCTACTCTACAAAAGTCGTCCGGTGAGCCGCATGTTCAAATCCATGACAATTCTTACTATCCTCCCGAGCCTACCTTCAGGGCTCCTGAACCACATCCACACACCCTTCATTGGGATAACCCGGCAGAACCGGAAAAGCACTTCCAAAGTTCGGAACACGAGGAAGTTATTAGAAAAGTTAAAAGCCTGGAGCAGTCCTTCAGGAATATGCACGGCTTGGGCAACCAGGTCAGTGTCACTTACAAGGATCTGTGTCCATTCCCAGATGTCCAGTTGCCAACCGGGTTTAAAATGCCCAAGTTCGACCTATACGAGGGGCACGGTGATCCAGTAGCCCATCTTCGAGGGTTTTGTAGTAAAATGCGAGGAGCCGGAGGACGGGACGAGATTCTGATAGCTTACTTCGGTCAGAGTCTGGGGGGATCTGCATTGGAGTGGTACACTAGGCAGAATCCCAGCAGATGGTTTACGTGGGATGATTTGGCTCAGGCATTCATTGGCCAGTTCCAGTACAATCTTGAAATAGTACCAGACCGCTTGTCATTGCTCAAGTTAGAAAAGAAACCCGCCGAAAGTTTCAGAGAATTTGGTTTCCGCTGGAGGGAACAGGCAGCAAGGGTAGATCCGCCTATGAGAGAGAACGAGATGGTGGATTACTTCTTGCAAACACTGGAGCCAACCTATTTCGGACATCTGGTGACGTCCGTGGGAAAGTCATTCACTGAGGTGATAAAGATGGGGGCTATGATCGAGGAAGGCTTGAAAACCAACAAGATCATGAGCTATTCAGCATTGAAGGCCACCACTCAGGCTATCCAAAGTGGTACTGGAGGAGTACTTGGGAAAAAGAGGAAAGAGGAAGTCACGGCAGTCGAGTCCGGGACATGGTTCAGAAACAGAGGCCCCGCACCCCAATATAGCCCGCCCCACCCTCACCACCAAAATTACTTCCACAATCCATATAACCACCCGCAACATTACTATCCAGCACATGATCCCCATTTTACTGTCCATCACGCACAGTCCTATTCTGCACCTCCCGTCCATGCACCGTGGCGTGCACCAAACCCGCAGAACAATTATCCGCCCCCAAGAGCTTACAGAAACCCCTCGGGCGCGAGTTTTCGTCCGAACCAGGCATTCAAGAGTGACAGGGCGCCAAGGCCAAAGACTTTCACTCCCTTGGAGGAGTCTTACACCAGCCTGTTCCACCGTTTGAAGCAAGTAGGGTTGCTAAATCCGGTCGAGGCTAAGCTACCAAACCCTCTTCCAAAGAATCTGGATCATTCAATAAATTGTGCATACTGCTCGGGATGTCCGGGGCACGACACAGAAAAGTGTTGGCGGTTGAAAATAGCCATCTAGGAACTCATCGACACTCGCCGAATTGAGGTCCAGACTCCAGCGCAGCCCAACATCAACCAAAATCCACTTCCAACTCATCATGAGATCAACATGATCGAGTTGGTACGGGTAGAAGAAGGAAAGGAGAAAGCCTCCCAGACTGTAATGATGATCAAGTCTAGCGGGGTAGGAATGAGAAAGGGGTCGAGCCTTGATGAGTCATCTATTTGCAAGAAGGACATACCAGGAGGGTCAGAAGCAGGAAAGGGAAGTGTGAGCGGAGTACCGGTGAGGCCGGGGGAAGCAAAAATAGTTGTACCATGGGCCGCAACCAAGCCCGTCTTGACGGTAGCAGGCGTTCGAATGGATCCTTTCATCATCAAGCCAGCAATACAGTTGCCAATAACTGATAGCAGAGCTATTCCATGGAATTATGCTCGGATTACAACAACCTACAAAGGAAAGGAAGTGAAAGAGGAAGTTTGCGAAGCGCAAGGTTTGACCCGCTCGGGGAGATGTTTTGCCCCTGCGGAATTGAGAAAGACCACTCCGGCAACACTGAAAAAGCCGGTAACTGACGAAGAGGCAGAAGAATTCCTGAAAAAGATGAAGCTACATGATTATTCTGTCTTAGAACAGCTGAAGAAAACCCCTGCGCAAATCTCATCGTTGTCCTTGCTGATACATTCCGAAGAACACCGGCAGGCTTTGATGAAAGTTCTGAATGAGGCCCACGTACCTGATAAAATCTCAGTGAGTCATTTGGAGAAGATCACCAATAGGATCTTCAAAGCGAATCGGATCAACTTCACCGATGATGAGTTGCCTGAGGAAGGCACCGAGCACAATAAGGCTTTATATCTTACGGTAAAATGTGAGGAGTCGGTGGTTACCAAAGTCCTAGTCGATAATGGATCCAGTGCTAACATTTGTCCTCTCTCTACACTAAACAAGTTGAAAGTGGACATCGGCAAGATACGCAAGAACAACATATGTGTTCGAGGGTTTGATGGAGGAGGCAAGGCGTCGGTCGGGGACATAGTGTTAATCTTTACAATTGGACCAGTGGAGTTCACCATGGAATTCCAGGTGCTGGACATGGTAGTGTCATATAACCTTCTGATAGGGCGACCGTGGATCCATGCCGCAAGAGCAGTTCCATCCAGCCTACACCAACTCGTCAAGTTTGAGTGGGACCAACAGGAGATCATCGTCCATGGAGAGAATGATCTACAACCCGGCACCATCGTCCCCTTTGTTGAGACGGAAGAAGATGTTGGGCCATGGGTATACCAGATCTGCGATGTGGTATCCGCCAACCGAGTCCCAGAAAGGGAATGCATTCCCAATGACAGAATAATCACTGCCGACGTCATGGTGGCTCATGAAATGTTGAGACATGGTTTCATACCCGGCAAAGGTCTAGGTGCATCTCTGCAAGGAATCATACAACCGGTATCAGTGGTCGAAAACGTGGGAACCTTCGGCTTGGGATTCAAGCCAACATCAGAGGACATCCAGCGAGCCAAGAGGAATAAGCGGAAGACATGGGTGCTCCCGAAGCCTGTTCCACGCCTTTCCCGATCTTTTGTCAGGGCCGGAGTAAGAGGACATCCGACGACAAAGGTTCCCAGTCCTATGGTTAGGCCGGACGAAGAGTTCTTAAGAAAGTTCGAGGACCTATTCGCAGATGTATGCATGCTCGAGGATGGCGAAGGATCCAGCCATGCCGAGATACATTTTGTAGGATCGAAAGCAAAGTTGAATAATTGGAAGGCTACTCCTCTCCCTGTCCGGAAGGAGTCTTGGTAGTTTGTTTTGGATTGTTTTCTTTCAAAATTTTGTGTTGGGGTTTGTCCCCGGAATAAAATCCGTTTGTTTTAGTTCATTTTGATTTGAGTTTGCAAGTTTGTTTTTCCTTGTACTGTTCCCATTAATGAAATTTTGTTCCCTTCATGTCTAATTTTGTTTATTTTCCTTCTTTTACTTTTCTGAACAGCCTTCTTTCAACTGATCTTAATGATATGGCGTGCTTAAAGATTAATCAACCCAGTCTAGAAAGTCAATCGGGTTTGGAAATAATAACGCATGAAATAAGAAGTGACGAGAGTGAATCGGAATACGGCGATGATGAAGCCATAGAAGAAATCGGTGAAGAATTAAGTCACTTCGAGGAAAAACCCAAACCAAATTTAAATGATACTGAGGCTGTTAATCTGGGGAACACAGATGACGTCAAAGAAACCAGAATAAGTGCCCATATTGAACCCAACCTGAGAGAAGAGTTGATCAAAACACTCATGGAGTTTAAAGACATTTTCGCATGGTCGTACGACGACATGCCAGGACTCAGCACCGATCTAGTGGTTCATAAATTACCCACTGATCCGGCATATCCTCCCGTCAAGCAAAAACTACGGAAATTCAAGACGGAGATGAGTGTAAAGATCAAAGAGGAAGTAACCAAGCAATTGCAGGCGAAAGGCATTCGTGTCACTCGATACCCTGAATGGTTGGCTAACGTAGTACCGGTGCCAAAGAAGGACGGAAAGATCAGAGTATGCGTGGACTACCGCAATCTCAACAAGGCGAGTCCTAAGGATAATTTCCCGCTTCCCAATATCCATATCCCGATTGATAATTGCGCCGGACGTGAAATCGGATCCTTTGTGGACTGCTACGCGGGATATCATCAGATCTTGATGGATGAAGAGGACGCAGAAAAGACGGCTTTCATCACACCATGGGGGACTTATTGCTACCGGGTGATGCCGTTCGGTTTGAAGAACGCAGGGACAACATACATGAGGGCGATGACTACGGTATTCCATGACATGATACACAAGGAAATTGAAGTGTACGTGGATGATGTGATCATAAAATCCAGACGTCGAGAAGACCACGTTGCCGACCTCAGGAAGTTCTTTCAAAGACTTCGAAGATATGACATCAAGCTCAATCCGGCCAAATGCGCATTCGGAGTTCCATCAGGAAAATTGCTAGGATTCATCGTCAGCCGACGGGGCATTGAGTTGGACCCATCCAAAATCAAGTCCATTCAAGAGCTACCCCCGCCAAAGAATAAAACAGAGGTAATGAGTCTGTTGGGAAGGTTAAATTACATCAGTAGGTTTATTGCTCAACTTACAGCAACCTGTGAACCCATATTCCGTCTGTTGAAGAAAGACGCCGCGATAGAATGGACGACAGAATGTCAGGAAGCGTTTGACCAAATCAAAGGGTATCTGTCAAATCCACCTGTACTAGTTCCGCCTGAACCGGGTAGACCCCTGATTCTTTATCTGACGGTTCTCGAGAATTCGTTCGGCTGCGTACTCGGGCAGCATGATCTTACTGGCAGGAAGGAACGGGCCATTTACTACCTCAGTAAGAAGTTCACAGTCCACGAGGTCAAGTACACTCATCTAGAAAAGACATGTTGCGCTTTGACTTGGGTAGCCCAAAAGCTGAAACATTATTTGTCTTCTTACACCGCTTACCTCATTTCGCGTTTGGATCCGTTGAAGTATATTTTCCAGAAACCTATGCCTACAGGGAGGTTGGCAAAATGGCAAATATTACTTACAGAGTTCGACATCATATATGTGACAAGGACGGCTATGAAAGCTCAAGCCCTAGCCGATCACTTAGCTGAGAATCCTGTTGATGACGGATACGAACCTTTGAGGACGTATTTTCCGGACGAAGAAGTATTGCAAATTGATGGGTTGGAACTGACCGAGGAGCCAGGCTGGAAGCTTTTCTTCGACGGAGTGGCGAACGCAAAAGGAGTCGGAGTAGGGGCTGTGCTCATCTCTGAAACAGGACATCATTATCCTGTTACTGCTCAACTGCGTTTTCACTGTACCAATAATATGGCTGAGTACGAGGCATGTATCTTGGGATTGCGATTAGCGGTGGACATGGATGTACAGGACGTCTTGGTCTTCGGGGACTCGGACCTTCTGGTACATCAGATTCAGGGAGAATGGGAAACCAGAGATCTAAAGCTTCCCGTATCGTCAGTGTTTGCATGATCTGACCAAGCGCTTTCGATCAGTGGAATTCAGGCACATCCCAAGGATGCATAATGAGGTTGCCGACGCTCTAGCTACTTTAGCGTCGATGCTACATCACCCGGACAAGGTTCGTGTCGATCCGTTACATATCCAGTTCCGGAATCAACATGCTTATTGTAATGTGATAGAGGAAGAGGTGGATGGTGAGCCATGGTTTCATGATGTCCAAGAGTACCTCAGGTTAGGAATATACCCAGAGTAGGCAACCGGAGATCAAAAGAGGGCTATTCGGCGTTTGGCGAACGGATTTTTCCTTAGTGGAGGGGTATTGTACAAAAGAACCCCAGATTTGGGATTGTTAAGATGTATAGATGCGAGTCAAGCCACAACAGTGATGACAGATATACACTCCGGAGTTTGTGGACCACACATGAGCGGGTATGTATTGGCAAAGAAGATTCTTCGAGCAGGATATTACTGGCTCACTATGGAGCGTGATTGTATAAGTTTCGTGCGAAGATGCCATCAGTGTCAGATACATGGAGATTTGATTCATTCTCCACCGACCGAATCGCATACAATGTCAGTGCCATGGCCATTTGTTGTGTGGGGTATGGATGTTATCGGACCTATAGAACCTACGGCCTCCAATGGTCATAGGTTCATTCTGGTGATGATCGATTACTTTACCAAGTGGGTGGAGGCCAAAACCTTCAAATCCGTGACCAAGAAGGCAGTGGTGGACTTCGTACATTCCCACATCATCCGTAGGTTTGGAATTCCAAAGATAATGATCACAGATAACGGTGCAAATCTTAACAGCGGATTGATCAAGGAGGTCTGTCAACAGTTCAAGATCACACACCGATATTCCACACCATATCGTCCCAAAGCAAATGGTGCGGTTGAGGCAGCAAACAAGAACATAAAGAAGATATTGAGGAAGATGGTAGAAGGGTCTAAGCAATGGCATGAAAAGTTACCATTTGCTCTGTTGGGTTATCGCACTACCGTCCGGACTTCGGTAGGTGCAACTCCTTACTTGTTGGTATACGGGACTGAAGCAGTAATACCCGCAGAAGTTGAGATTCCATCCCTCCGAATTGTCGCTGAAGCTGAGATTGACGATGATGAGTGGGTCAAAACCCGATTAGAGCAATTGAGCTTGATCGATGAAAAGAGATTGACAGCAGTATGTCATGGCCAATTGTATCAAAAGAGAATGGCAAGAGCATATAACAAGAAGGTACGTCCCAGGAAATTTGAAGTAGGACAACATGTGTTGAAGAGAGTTCTACCACATCAGGCCGAAGCGAAAGGCAAGTTCGCTCCAAATTGGCAGGGACCGTTTGTTGTGACTAGGGTATTATCCAACGGCGCGCTATGTCTAACTGATATTGAGGGAAGATGCACTGATATGGCTATCAATTCCGATGCGGTCAAGAGATATTATGTGTAATTCTTTAATGTATTTGTCAACGATTGGTTTCGTTTGTGTGTATTTTGGCATTTTTCGAAGAATGAAATGACAGAGGCAATTTTTCTACTACCCAGACACTTTAACCTTTGCTTTTCCCCTTTGAGCCTTAATAATTCTTTCATATACCCTCTTTCGGAATCACCAAGGAATCACCAAGGAAGATGTGTAACAAAATAGAAAAGAAACAAAGAAAAGACACAAGAAAAAGTGAACTACGTTCGACCTGATTCCTCAAGAAGGATACGTAGGCGCCACACGGCTCGGTCATAATAAAATAAAAATCAAAGATTCCCCAAGCAACAAAACTGGGGTAGAAGTCATTGTTTCGTTTGAAAGATAGTGTGGATTCCGAAAGTTGTAATGAGCTAACCGTTGAGGTTAAACCCCTTTTTCTTTAGCCTCATGCGCAGAAACCACAGTAAGAACCAAAAAGACCTCTCGATCAGTATTTGAGAAATGCCAAGTCATGCGAGTGAAACCACGAATGACACTTCAATCCTCGACTGAATTTAGGACTTACAAGCTGAAAAGGGATGGCCCCTTTAGAGGAAATTCTATGGATAATACCACAGCCCACCGCAAGGAAAGAAAGCGAAAATGAGAGAGTCTTAATGGTGAAAACCCTCGCGGGCACCTTAAGGCGAAGAAAGTTGAGAGAAATAAAATGAGAGAGTCTTACGGTGAAAACCTTTACGGCACCCTAAGGCGACGGGAGGTAGAGAAATGAGAGAATCTCATTAGTGAAAACCCTTCAAAGGGCACTATGAGGTGACGAGGCAAGATGGTTACAAGATGTCTGCATGAGACAAGGTTTGGACATTCGTTTATTCCTAGCAAAATGCGGCCATCAGAAAGTGATTGACATGAATAGACTGGGTAGATTAATCTCAAAGGCGCGGCATAACCATTGGATCAGTCACACATTCAGATAAGTTTTTCCTATTTTTGAGTTCAGAAAAGTTTTCCTTTTCTTTTGTCATTTGCGGTCAACATTCTTTTTCTTTTCTTTCGTTTTCGAAAATTGATTTTTCAAAGCTTACTACCAAGTCTCCCAAAGCAGTATAATGAAAACGAATAGGCATGGAACGAGGCAATAAGGCAGAAGTCGTTCCGATAGTAAGATTGGAACGACAGGTTGATTGGAAGGTTCGCAGGAATTATGGAGTATGATGGACACATGTGGCACGTCCGGAAGATGATTTCACACAACAGATCACAGGCTAAAAAGAGTCGGATCAAACCAAAGATTGGAATAAAAGGGAGAAATGAGAAACCATCTGTGGAAAGAGCATCATCCCCAGCAAGCGCCAACGTCGTCCCCAAAGTTCGAGGGAGGCCAAGCAGCTGAAAGAGAAAAGAAAACGGCCCCAACAAGAGTGGCACGACCACTCACTGCGTTTTGAAACTAACAATTTTTCTTTGATTTAAAGTAGGAAAGGAGGGTTCGTCGGCGGAAAAGCATACCACCTAGAAGTGTGTCAAACTGGGGCAGAAAATTTTCTCCCGTTGCGAAAATTTTCTTGAGAGCAGATACCCAGTAGATAAGGATAGAAAGCAACACAAGATTTTGGGAAATACCCGTTCCGAGCAGAATAGTTTTGACAGAGGCCCGACAATGCAAGGAAGTGATCTTTGAGCCGGTATCATCCCCGGCAATTGTTGGGAAAATGAAGCACTAACTTCGAGATTCCCTCAGCAACGTTATATCCCATAAGTTTTCAAGGAAGCAGAGGTGGGAGTCCCAGAGGAAGAATGGGAAGAAGGAAGAGGAAAAGGGGTCCCCCGCCAGGATAATCCCCAGTCCATAACATTTCAACCCCCGGCGAGTCCGAGAGAGAATGAGGGGTGAAGGAAACAAAGAATACTTCCTCAGCAGCATCATCCCCAGCAGGTGAGTAAACAGTTCCAAAGATATCCCCAGCAGCCAAAAGAAAAGTAATACGACCCAGGGGGAAAGCAATTCCAAGACAAGATAATTCAGAAGAAAAGGTGGCCCAATAAGCGATGCACGAAGAAGGAAACGGTACAAAAAACAAAGGAAGGCGATAAGGATGGGATTTAATTTTAAAATAGTAGTTGAAGTCAGGGAGCCCGCCTGGAGAATGGATTGGCGATTTATTTTGAAGTTGTAGTTGAAGTCAGGGAGCCCGCCTGGAGAATGGAGTGACGATTTAATTTTGAAGTTGTAGTTGAAGTCAGGAGCCCGCCTGAAGAGAGGAATGGCGATTTATTTTCAAAAGATGTTGAAGTCAGGAGCCCGCCTAAAGAGAGGAATGGCGCTTAATTTTTAGAGTTGATGATTGAAGTCAGGAGCCCGCCTGAAGAGAGGAATGGCGATTTATTTTCAAAAAGATGTTGTTGAAGTCAGGAGCCCGCCTGAAGAGAGGAATGGCGATTTATTTTCAAAAGATGTTGTTGAAGTCAGGAGCCCGCCTGAAGAGAGGAATGGCGATTTATTTTCAAAAGATGTTGTTGAAGTCAGGAGCCCGCCTGAAGAAAGGAATGGCGATTTATTTTGAAGCAGTAGTTGAAGTCGGGAAGCCCGCCTCTGAAGAATGGAGTGGCGATTTATTTTGAAGTTATAGTTGAAGTCGGGGAGCCCGCCTGGAGAATGGAGTGGCGATTCTATTTTGAAGTAGTAGTTGAAGTCAGGGAGCCCACCCGAAGAATGGAGTGGCGATTTATTTTGAAGTTATAGCTGAAGTCAGGGAAGCCCGCCTGAAGAATGGAGTGGCGATTTATTTTGAAGTTATAGTTGAAGTCGGGGAGCCCGCCCGAAGAATGGAGTGGCGATTTTATTTTTGAAGCAGTAGTAGAAGTCAGGGAGCCCGCCCTGAAGAATGGAGTGGCGATTTTATTTTTGAAGCTATAGTTGAAGTCAGGGAGCCCGCTCGAAGAACGGAGTGGCGATTTATTTTGAAGTTATAGTTGAAGTCGGGAGCCCGCCCGAAGAATGGAGTGGCGATTTGTTTTGAAGTTATAGTTGAAGTCAGGGGAGCCCGCCCGAAGAATGGAGTGGCGATTTTATTTTGAAGCAGTAGTTGGAGTCGGGAGCCCGCTCGGAGAATGGAGTGGCGATTTTATTTTGAAGTTGTAATTGAAGTCGGGGAGCCCGCCTGAAAAATGGAGTGGCGATTCATTTTTAATTTGGTTGAGGAAAGCGGTTGAATGTAACAGAAATCCCCGGCATGAATCCGAGTTCGTAAGCAGAAGGAAGGCAACGAGGATCAGAAAAGATAGATTCAGATTGCAAAGGAGAATAGTTCGAAGATCACAAAGAAGGAACCAATGGTCGGAGTTCGGCAATCAAGATAGGCCGAGACAACAATTGTCAGAGGAGAAGAAGCATGTGAAGAAACATCAGAGCCAGCAGGATGGCAAGGAGCATGACAAGATCAAGTTAAAAAGGATAGATAAGAATTTGTAGTATTGTAACTTGGTCTAGCTTCTTATTTTTGTTTAGCACGGTGTAACAAGGAGATCAGTTGAGCAGTGGCAACAGCAGCAACAACAGTAACAGCAAGATCACAGCAATCATGGTAGTCCCAGCTACCAATCATTTCCCGAACTACATTGACCTGATTCCCTTTTAGCCAGGGATATGTAGGAGACCTTTTGAAGCAAAGGTTCGGTCAAACTTTTCCAAAAAAATGCTTCATACGGAGTGCTCAAACGGGCAAAAATCGCTCGTATCCGCTCACTTATCTTTGCACGAAAACTCTTCATGCTTCCGCGCAAAGAGGGGCAGCTGTGAGCACGTGATTTTTGCCTCGCACGAATTACTCCTAAAAAATTCAAAATAAAATACTTCTGTGTTGTATGCAATTTTTTGTGGATTTTATGTTAATTTTCTCTTATTGTTTGCGTTTGCGTGTCCGTGTTTAAATAAATAAAAAATACAAAAATATACTGCATTTGTACATGAAATTCAAGTTTGCAATTAAGAGTAATTAAGTTTGTTTTATGAAAATGAAAAATGACAAAAAATATATACCTTTTGCATGTTTTTTACCATTTAAGGTCCAATTGTGTAATTTTATTTTAATTTGTTATTTTTATAACGTGTGATAATTTTATTAAGCATCAATTTGTTATTGGTGAATTAATTAGGATTATTTTTATAATTTTTTGCATTAGGATTTCGGTTTACATTTTTATTAATTTAGAAAAAAACAAAATGAAGAAAACAAAATCAAATAAAGAGTTAAAAATCCGGATTGGGCCAATTGAAGACCAGGCCCAATGTAATTCATTACCCAATCCCTTACCCGATCCGCCCAACCCCAAGTGGCCCCGTTGATCTGGACCGTTGGATTTTATTATCCAACGGCCCAAATTAAGTCGGGCGTTTAATTATACCCAAAACCCATTTACCCGCCTCCATTTGACCAAACGACGGCGTTTAGGTTTAATAGGATGATCTGGACCGTTGGTTCCCACCATCCAACGGCCCATATCAAGTAATCCATTCTCAATACACCAAACACCCCCCAAAACCCCTTGTATCTATTCATTTCTCGTTCACCCGTTCAACCTCTCAAACGCCCTAGCCGCCCGCCGCCGTGCGCCGCCTGCCGGAAATCGCCTCACGGCGGTTCCGGTAGGCCAACGGCCACCAAATTTACACCAACCCTTCTCCTCACCTCCCTCTCCTCGAATCCGGCCTCCGTTGGTCTCGAATCCGTTTCGAGCGTGTCGAATATTGAATCAAAGGTCGCCGGGATTTGAAAACCATGCCAAACCTCACCAAAATCGCACCATAGCTTCCCATGGGCTCCCTCATACCCCCACCGGCCTTAGTTTTGTTCGAATCAAACCCACAGCCCCAAGCCCCAAATTTGAGCCTACGAACCATAAAAATCCGAGATGGGTTTCCTCGGTTAAAACCTATAGATGTTTGAGGTCTAATGGACCTTAATCTAGGTATTCTCAACTGAGAATACCCCGATTAAGGTCCAAGGCTTCAAAAACTTTGAATACAAGCTGGTCCGAGGTCCGATCGAGTTCTGAATTGTTCTATCACGGTATATACCCTTTTCTTTCTTCTAGCTATATTTAGTTTCGTACTTGTTTGTTAATTGTGTGAGTATTCTTTCTGCTTTGAAAATTTTCTTTCTTCTTCTCCAATTCGACCCTTTATTTGGTCAGTCATTATTCTGTCTTGTTTGTTCGAATGTGCTTGTCCTAGGATAGGTATTCGTTTCGATTAAGGTCGTCAAGCGTTTAATTCATATTTGATTGGTTCCTTGGTGCTGCCTGAAATACAACTGTAGGTCGCCCATTTGTTATTGATTATGTATGTTGACATCGACTAATCAATGTGGTCGATTAGTTTCGTAGGTCTTGTTTATTAGCATTCTAGGGCAGAATTGAACACTATCAATCACTGTTGAATCGAGATTCCTTCTTTATTGAACTGACTGTCTAATTAAATGGTGAATTGGAGATGGTTGTTGTTAGTTCAAGGTTGAAGGGTGTAACTAATGAAGGGTAGTACACATTAGGACTGTAATAGGATCAAAATCTGGATTTGTTAACTTTAAATTAGAGAGTAACAGACTTAGCATTTTTTTAGGTTTTAAAACTACCCTTGCCCATGAGTTAAACTAGTGGAACCTGCTGTTACAGCAGGGCATCCCACCAGGCTCTGCACTTAGAGAATTTTAAACATAAAAACCCCATGTTTAGACAAGTTTAAGTGGGAAAACAGAGGGGATAATGGGCTGGCAGAGCAGGGATGGGCAAGGGTTTGAGTGGATTTTTCTGGTCCTTGGCTTTTAGGAGGGGGGTCTTAGCTATAAATGAGGGGATTCTCAGGAGGTAAAGGGGGGACATTTTTTTTGATATACACACAGGCTTACACTGGATTTTGGAGAGAAATAGTTCCGAAACATATAGACCCACATACCCAGAGGCTTAGACAGTGAGAGACTAGACATATATTTTAGAGCAGGATAAAGAAAACATTCTGTTTCTTTAGCTCACTGCTTCAGGCAGTCTTCGAGTCTGTTGAGTTGTGTCTTGATGCCACATTGGTTTTTCGGAGTTCTTGAAGTAATCGTTAGGTATTTTGGAAGTTAAAGTTGGTCTATTGGGATTGTTTGATGTCACTCTTTGCTCTTTTGACATTTGTTGATCATAGCACTAGGTTGTTTGGTTGTTGAAACTTGCCGGGGCTTCAAGTGTTTCTTCCTGGTTTGCTATTGGACCTTGCTACTGATTGACACTGATTTTACTCTTGTCGAATCCTACTGCTGTTTTGGTGTGGTTTTTGTTGCTGTTGGTTGTGTTTCTGTTGATCGTATGCTTCTGTGGTTACTTGGTCCTGCTCTTGCTGTTGTTGCTGTGGTTTGGTTGGGTCCTTTTGCTGCTGTTGGTATTGCTGTTGTTGTTGTATCTTCTGTTGCTGCAACTGATTTTTACTCATTGTGACTTCCAGGTATTCCTCTGTTCGATTAGAAGCTGTAATGGTGATTTGGTTGAATGAAAGTGAAGCCTCAGTTAAATTTCAATGCCATTGTATATTGTGTAGTTCAACACTGTTATCCTTGTTAGTATTAGTTTAGGTTTGAGGTTTTAATTGTATTGTGGAATGTAATAGTAGAAAAACCAACACAAAAAACATTTGTAATAGCCAGTAATGTAGTAATAGTATATCATTTAGCTTAGTCGGGTAAAAACTTTAAAACGAAAGCTATCATATCATAGCTTTAAAACCATTACTTGACCCTCACAGTAGTTTTCGTAGACTAAGGTCGCATAGCTATCCATATTGCCATGAATCTGTATATAGGCATGAGTAGGATTTCAAGAAGAAAACTCTAGATTGAGCTGTGATTGGGATAATAACTCTGCAATGAACTAGGTCGTGGTAAAGCCTATTATGTGACTCTGCTAAAATCTTAAAAGCCATTCGAATCTAGGAGTGTGAGTGTTCAGTTGAGTAATTAGACTATAAAATCACTGCTCATGTAGTTAATTAATTTTTAAGGATCAGGAGTTCAGATTTGGTTAAATGTTAAAAAGGAAATAGCTAGATGATATAACGACTTTAATCAGGACAGATTGACGATGACAAGGGGTTTAGCTCGCGACCAAATCAGTGATAATTGTTATCTTTCGCATAACTCACCTTGGCCTTAGACAGTTTGTAAATAATTAGTCTAACTGTTCTTCAGGTTTCTTATACATTGAACCACTTTCTCAGAACTAGTATGAACTTCAAGGGTTAGTGCAAAATCATTAATAGAGGAAGAAGTAGCCTGTAGTTCAAGCTTTCGTGTATAGTAGACAATTGATTCGTAGTTAACATTGATAATTCGAGTACTCATTTTCTTCATTGATAAATAAAAGTGCAAGCTAATTCCTTTGTTAATTCCAAATGTGTGGGCTTGTCTTTAGTCGTTCACTTATACCATTATTGTTCCTATCTGGTCTGGGCCTGAACCATGTTCATACGAATACTGGGCCCGCAATTGAAAGTAAAGATCTGGACCTGCTTATAATGTAATAAAACCCATTCCGGAAATCTAGGCCCTAAAACGACCAAAATTGACGGGCCCGGAATGTTTGGTAACATAATAGATTAAGGAAAAAACATAGGTAGAAAATATAGTCGGGTAGGATCGGCCTCTAAATAAAAGTGAGATGAGCCTCGCCAAACGAAAATACACGATTGCGGGGCCCTCAAATTAGTTGTTACAAAAACTTAGACTTGGAAAGGCCGTTTAGTGAATTTCACGGTCCTTTCCCCGAAGTTATTAAAGACGATAGACTCTTTAGACATGATTTATAAGTAAATTATTTTCCTAAATACGGGTGCGCATTTATGTGACCCAAATCTTACGCTCGGCGAAACTGAAATACATTAAAGTCACAGGCGTACTGGTTGCGGTGTGACTCGAAATGTGTTTTCGTGACGTCGCAATTCTTCTAAAAATAAAAGCGGAGCATTAAAAATACATAGTTAAAATATATAAAGAAATCAGATAAAAGCAAAAAGTGCAGTTGAGCGACCGTGCTAAAACCACGGAATCCGGGAATGCCTAGCACCTTCTCCCGGGTTAACAGAGTTCCTTATCCGGTTTTCTAGTTTCGCAGACTATATTACAAAGTCATAAATTTCCTCGGTTCGGGATCAAACCGGTGACTTGGGACACCATTATTTTTCCAAGTGGCGACTCTGAATTTAATAAATGGATCCCGTCTCGATTGTCCTTTAATTGGAAAAACTCCCTCGTGCCCCCGCGGTGCGTAAAAAGGAGGTGTGACACTAAGTCCAAAAACATCCCGAACCACCTCCGAAACACTCCCGAGCACTCGAGGCTCCAAACTAAATATGCACACTAACTCAAAAATATCATACGAACTTGCTCGCACGATCAAATCTCCAAAATAACATCAAAAACAATGAATTGAGCCTTAAAACTCAAGATTTCTTTCAAATTTCATAACTTCCAAAATTTCCAATTTAAGGCCGAAATACGTCAAACGACGTCCGTTTTCAACTAAACTTTACAGGAAGCGCTTAACCAATATATATGACTTGTACCGGGCGTCGGAACCAAAATACGAGTCCGATGCCATTACTTTTTAATCAAATTTCAGTTTCATTTTCCTTAAACATTTTCAAAAACCAATTTAATAGAAAAATTCTTTTACCGGGGTTCTAGACCTCGGATTTCGATTCCGGGCATACGCCAGAGTTTCATATTTTTCTACGGATTTTCTGAGACCATCAAATCACGGGTCCGGGTGCGTTTACCAAAAATATTGACCAAAGTCAACCATATCAATATTAATATCTAAATTCTTCAATTTTTTCACATATTTCATATATTTCAACATAAAAATTTTCCAGTTTCGCGCCCGGACTGCGCATGCAAATCGATGCAACTATAAATGAGGTTTTCAAGACCTCAAAAACTCGAAATGACTGAGAAAACAAGTGATGACCCTTTGGGTCGTCGCACGAAACTATGAGGTTCTAGAGTTAAAATTAGTCTTTAATTTCCAGGGGAATAAATCGGTGATCAAGAGATAAAATTCAAGGATAATTGCATGAGCTCGAATATTCATTTATGTTTACTTAATGGGGTTTGTGTCTGAATCATTCACATTTCAATTTATTAAGTGTGTTTATTGTTTTCTTTTGTGACTGCGTAGCTTATTTGTTCTGAATATATTTGGGGATCATTCTAACTTTTCACAATCTTTAACATTATCAAGTCTTTATTCACTTAAAGATTTTTATAAAATATGATCTTTTACTACCGTTGTTGCTTATCTTTACTTTGTGTTTCATTAAATAAGTTTGTTTAGAACACCGTGTAAAATTAAGATTATTCCTAATAATTTGTGGATATAATATTTAATTATTAAAATATTTGAATTTTAAAATATAGTACTCTTCGTCCCGATTTATGAGTCACTTTCCCTTTTTCGTTAATTCCAAAAAGTGTATCACATTTCATTACTTAGAAATAAGTTATCTTTAGAATTTATATGTTACCTTTTGACGAACTGATATACAGTAACGTAAAGATTTAATTTATACCATAAGTTTTAATAAGCTTCCTTTATTTCTTAAATTTCTAGGTGAATCAGACAATGCCATGTAAATTAAGATGATGGGAGTACTAATTTAAAATAATATAAAGATAAAATAAATACATTCATATGCTGAAAAAATCGACAGCCTTAATTATCTACTTTAGACATAATATTATCTTTATATATTCATAATGGTTGTTGCTGACCAAAAAGACTAAAAATAGCACGGGCTAGCCAGTTTTTAGACTGGTCATTTAAAAATAGTCAGCGTTAAAGTTATTAAAAAATAAAAAATAATAAATATTTTGTTGTAGCACTGAAAGTTATATCATAATATACTGGAGATCGGTACACCTACGTATAAATATCGAGCGTATTATGCTAGAACTCTAACACACGGAAAGTTCCAGTATAATATAGTGGAGATTGGAACACCAGTGCTCTAATCTCCAGTATATTATGTTGGACCGGTATATTATACCAGAACTCCAATATAAAATACTGAAGTATTTTTTCGAATCGTGAACAATATTTTCATATCGATTTATCTTTACATGAAAAATGCCTAAATTTCGAATGCTTTTGAAAATGTGGCTATTCTTGATTGATCACTTATAAATATGGGTGTCTTTTAATTTCTCCGGTAAAAAATGAAGATAAAAAAAGCCCAGCATATACACACCATTAAACTTGGCTCAATTTTTCATTTTGGCACTTTAACTAAGCCTTGTTCCATTTTGGCCATCCAATCCCATTTTTTTGTTCCACTTTGGCACAAATTTTTTTCTCTCGGGTTAAAATGCAGCACGTGCAAATACACAGCTCCTACCCCACCCCACCCCACCCCACTACCCCTTCCCCCGCAATTTTTTTTAACTTTTTTTTTCGTAAATTCAATTTTTTTTGTTTTTCTATTTTTTTTTAAAACTTTTTTTTTTCGTAAATTCAAATTATTTTTTTTTGTTTTTCTGCCCATATCCTGGGAAAAAATATTTTTTATATATATTTTTGTAATAACACACATTCAACTGAACCCATAATTTTCGACACAGACTAAAAATTTATTAAAATTGTAAAACAAATTAGATATAAATCCATAACATTTAAAAATATAATGGGTTCTTTTGTTCCACTTTGACACAAAAACTTTTATTCCAGGTAAAAATGCATCGCGGATGTCACACCTACTTTTTCCGCGCACCAGCGAGGGCGCGATGGAGTTTTTCCAATTAAAGGACAATCGAAACGGGATGTATTTAATTAATTCAGAGTCGCCACTTGGGAGATTTATGATGTCCCAAGTCACCGGTTTAATCCCGAACCGAGGAAATTTATGACTCTGTATTACAGTCTGTGTACCGAAATCCGGATAAGGAATTCTATTAACCCGGGAGAAGGTGTTAGGCACTCCTGAGTTCCGTGGTTTTAGCACGGTCGCTCAATTGCGATTTTTGTTTCTATCTGATTTTTAACAAATATGAACTAATGTGCAAAATTTTTACTCTTGACCGCTGTTATTACTATTATTATTATTATTATTATTATTATTATTATTATTATTATTATTATTATTATTATTATTATTAACAAAAAATTGCAACGTTGTGAAAACGTATCTCGAACCACATCACATCAATGTACCCGTGGTTGTTGACATATTTTGACCCCGTTGAGATTTGAATTTGGGTCACATAAATATGACCCCGAGTTTAGGGGGATAAAATTATTAAATACGCGCCTAAAAATATTCAAGGGCAGTAAACTATATTCAAATTTCTATTAATATGGAACAATAATACTACTAATCCAGATCCGTGAATCTGAACTGGGACCAAACATCTTAAACTTTAGGAACTTTTTCAAGAGTCAATCTTTTCAACAAAATAGTTTTTCATGAAAACAGTAGCCCTGAATTTAAAAAAAAAAAGAATGCCATTTTTCAAACTTAATATTTCTGCACATTTCACCTTAGCTCACATGACCCAAATTTGTCTAAGCTCATGGCTAAACACGGTAGAATCCCAACCCCTAATTCCTTCTCATATCACATATTAATATACAAAAAAAAAAAAAAAACAAAGGCAGGCCAACATATAGCCAACCTACAATCAATTATCAAAACAAGAATCTGAAGTTATTCAAAGATATAAATTAAGGCAATAAACACCAATATAACAAAAGTAAATGACTCGTATCATTAATTAAACAAGGTGAGAAGTGGACCTCGGAAGTTTGAATCGGAAACTTTAACGCTTGGACTGCTTCACAAGCGACCAGATCGCAAACAAGACCTTGACGGAAATGGAACCTCGAATCAGCGACAAAGCAGAGCGACAAGCAACGACCCCAAAACCTTAGCTCTATTCTCTGATTTTGTCAAGGGACAGACCATTTTCGGGTGTTGTTTTGGACTGTTTTTCCTTGGGTTTTTGAACTGTTTCCATGGAGTTTCAGCTGTGTCTTTTGGAGATTCGAGAGCTCGTTTTCGACTAACTTTGCGGCTGGTTTTTCAAATGGTTTCGAGCTTCATGTGGCGACGTTGATGGAGGTTTTCTGGTGGTGTTCATGGAGCTCTACGACAGTGAAGTGGTCGTGAGGCTAGAGTGGCGACTGGTCGTTGCTGGAGCTGCTGGATTAACGAAGCATGCTCGTTGATCGTTGCCGGGACGACGAGATGGTCGTTTGGGAGAAGAAGATGAAGCAACAGGTGGTCGTTTTGACGTGAGGAAGAAGGACGTTAATGGAGGTTTTAAGCCTTTTTTTTGTGAAGAAGATGCAACGGTAATATCCTTTCTTCTCCAAAAAATGTTTCTGTCCGTTTTTTGATTCCTCCTCCATTATCCTTTGCCTCTACTTCTTTCCAGTTTTTGTATGAGTAGTAGTATATGTTTTTTCACTTTTTTTTTTTTTAAAAATGAATCCCCCTCATTAATGTAATCCCCCCTCTATGTTGTGTAATGTCTGTATTAAAAAAAATGAGAAAGCAACGTGTGAGCCCCCTTCCGTAAATTACTCCTTAATTTGTGTACGTGTCTCCCATTACTTCATGTCCCCATGTGTCTAAATTTAGGATATTGGGTATAGATTGTCCTAGGTCCAAAAATTATATTCCCTCCGTTTCAATTTATGTGAATCTATTTCCTTTTTAGTCCGTGCCAAAAAGAATGACCTCTTTCCTTATTTGGAAACAATTTACCTTTATGCAATGATTTATAGCCACACAAAATAAAGGTGCCTCATTTTACACCACAAGATCAAAAGTCTTCTCTCTTTTCTTAAACTCCGTGCCCAGTCAAATGGGTTCACATAAATTGAAACGAAGAGAGTAATAAATTACATAGTTTTTTCTATATTATTTTTGTTTCATAACAATTTTAAAAATTCTAGTTTTTTAATCCTACGTAATCAAAATAACTATAAAAATAAGACTAATATTAAAACAAAACTATTTTATATTTTTCAATATTAAAGTAACTATAAAATATTAATGAAACTATATATATATTTTTTTAATTTTCGTTTTACTATATTTTTTTGCTATTTTTCATTTTAAGGTAACAATAAAGTAAAAAAGTCAAAATTAGCTAAGATAGTTATATTAGGTCTAAACTAAATATTTTACGCTAAAATATAAAAAAATCTCGGGGATGGTCAAGAATCACGCGTCCACAGCGGATAAATACCCAGCTGCTACCCCACCCCCACCCCTGCTAAAAAAATTGTAATTTTAAATTATTACTATTTTTTTGTTTTTTCTGCCCCCTCTTGAGGAAAAATATTTTATTATATATATTTTCAGTGATAACTATGGTTCAACTGAACCAATAACTTTCGACGCGCAGTAAAAATTTGTATGTAAAAATTCATTAAAATATAAAAAAAATAATATAAATCCATAATTTTAAAAATATAATGGGTTCATGTTCAAAACATTAAAATTGAATAGATATGATTTAAATTCTAGATCCACTTCTACGTTGAGAGTATGAAATTTGGCTTAAAAACGACATTCATGCACCTACAAGGATGAGGCAAATTACACATAAAATCTAATCAGCTTTTGTATCAATGTGAAACAAAAGAAATAGAGTAGGAGGATCAAAATGTAATAAGAGTTAAAGGGTGTGTTTGGTATAAAGGAAAACATTTTCTGGAAAATGTTTTCCAATTTTCCCATGTTTGGTTGGCTTAAATGTTTTGGAAAATATTTTCCTTATCAATTCATTTTCCTCCAATTGGAGGAAAATGTTTTCCTTATCAAAAGAAGGAAAAACATTTTCCAAAGCTCCTTCTCAACCATTCTCACCCTCACCACCCCACCCCACGCCCTCTCCAAAAAACAGTTTTTTTAGAAAAATTTCAGTTTTTCCGTTACCATCCACCCTACTACCCCTCCACCTCACCCCGCAAAAAAAATTTCTTTTACCTTAATTTTTTTTTTCTATAATTTTAAATTTCTGTTTTCTTATTTTTTTGCACCACCCACCCCCACTCCCTACCCCCTCACCCCACCCCCACCCACCCTACCCCCCACAAAAAAAATTACTTTTTTTTGTAATTTAAATTTTTATTTTTTTCGATTTACTGCCCCCAACCCCCGCCCCCCAACCCCTCCCCAACCTCCCCCGAAAAAATTTTCAAATATATTTTTCAGTTTTTAATTTTATTATTTATCATTTAAAGACTCAATATTTTACAAGTTCCAAAATTATGAGTTCGGAAGTTTACGGGTTTAGAAATTATAAATTTACCAATTCGAAAATACGCGATTTTTGCGTTAAAAAGTAAAGCATCACATTAGTTCATTTAGGTTGTGTCAATTTTTAGAGACTTCGGGAAGGGGAGGGGTGGGGGAGGTGGGAGGGGGAGGGGTAAGAGAGTTGCAAAAAAAATATTTTTCTAAAAAAATTATTTTTTACTCTCTAACCAAACATAGAAAATATTTTTCGGAAAATGTTTTCCACTTACCAACCAAACAAGAGAAAATAAATGATAAAATCACTCATTTTCATGAAAACATTTTCTAGGAAAATATTTTTCATGGAAAACATTTTCTTTGGTACCAAACACACTCAAAGTGCCAAAATAAAAAATTGTGCCAAATATAATGAGATGATGTATTTGGCCTTAAAAAAAAAAACAAAGAGTTGTGGAGAGGGAGAATATCCTAGAGTAGTTGAGAATACAGCGTTTGACAGAATGGCAAAATAGAACTGGGCATCGCTTTCAACAGTTGAAACTCACCAAATGAAAATGGCTGAAAAGCAAAGCGATAAAAGTCTTCTTCTTCTTCGTCTACTACGGCTGCTGATCATTTCATTTCATTTCCATACGACGTCGTTTTCCCCTGGCATAAACCTACGCGCCTATTTTGTCCACCTTCTTCTGTTTTTTTTTTTCCAAATTCTAAGGTACGTAACGATTCTTCTCTCTCTCTCTCTCTCTCTCTCTCACGCACACCCACACACACACTTTGAGTTATTATTCAGGATTTAAATTGAGCTAGCTACAATTTGTTCTCCTGAATTTGGTGAATATTGTTTTTTGTCCCGCTCCTGTTTAAAAATTGGTGCTTTGTTGATCAACAGTAGATAAGTTAATTAGCTTATGATCAGATGAGTTTGAAGTGATTAAGCTGAATCTGAGGCAGTGTCAATGGCGCTTAAGCCCTGAAGCGGCACTCAAAACACATTGAGTGCTTCGCCTCGCTTAGCGGGCCCTTCAGTTTTGCCATCGAGGCTGCAAGGCATACTTTTTCTTGCAAACTAGCATAATCCAAAAGAGGAGACACTAAACAATTGATATTTTACTTTATCATTAATTTTTTCAATTTCTTTGTCTATATATTTGGTATTCATGCTTATAGATATTAGTCTTAGACTACACACAATGGCGGAGGCACAAGCTATCGTACGGGTTCGGCTTAACCCAGTAGATTTTGTTCAAATAGTGTATTTGGTATTTTGAATTCATGAAATATGTATAAATATTAATTCTAGAACCCAGTAATTAATTCGTGGTCCTAAAATCAATAACCCATAAGATTGAAATCTTGGCTCCGCCTCTGACTATATATACATACTTGTCATTTTCTCCATTTGCACCATGCTTTATTTACACTTTAAGCTTAAAGCCCCAATAGACCTTAGAGCTTTTTTGAGCTTTTCGCCTTTGATAACACTAATATGAGGTGGGGTTTTAATTTAGAGCAAAGTGCGGAATGATGATATGATTAGTCAAGAATTTTGATTTTTGGTACATTTGCTTAGAATACTTACAACAACAACAACAACAACCCAGTATATTCCCACAAGGTGAGGTCTGGGGAGGGTAATATGTAGACAGGCCTTACCTCTACCCGAGAGGGTAGAGAGGCTGTTTCCAATCGACCCTCGGCGCATGGAAAAAAAAGGCAAACAAAAACAAAAACAAAAACAAAAACAAAAACCGCATTAGTTACTCCAGCATATATCTCATAAAAATTATCTAAACATAATATGCATGTGTACCATAAATAAACAGACATGCAAAGATATCAAAACAGTAACTACCAGAAATGACTACCAAAAGAGAACACAAACTAATCATCTATGGGCGGCCCTACCACGCCTCACACCCCGGGAAAAGAGTATGAAAAATCTAGAAGCCCCTATCCTACAACCCCGATACTAGGCCTCCGGACTTTCCTATCAAAGGTCATGTCCCCCGGAAATCCGCATCCCGGCCATGTCCCGTCTAATTACCTCTCCCCGCACATGCCCGCCTCCCTCTGCCTCGTCTCACACCGACCACCGCTAGCCGTTCACAACTCCTCACCGGGGCATCGAGGCTTCTCCTCCGCACATGCTCGAACCACCGAAGTCTTGCCTCTCCCATCTTCTCATCCATTGGGGCCACCCCCACCTTCTCCCGAATAACTTCGTTCCTAATCTTATCTAACCTGGTGAGCCCGCACATCCACCTAAGCATCCTCATCTCCGCAACCATCATCCTCTCAACGTGAGATTTCTTCACCGGCCAACACTCCGTCCCATACAGCATGACAGGTCTAACCACAACTCTATAAAACTTCCCCTTGAGTTTCTGTGGCACTTTCTTATCACACAAGACTCCTGATGCAAGCCTCCACTTCGACCACCCCGCCGCTATACGGTGAGTGACATCCCCGTCTATCTCTCCGTCCCCCCGGATCACCGATCCAAGGTATCTGAAACTATCCTTCTTGGCTATGGCCTGAGATCCAATCATCACGCTCCCTCCCACTTCGCTCGACTCAGCGCTAAACTTGCACTCCAGGTATTCTGTCTTAGACCTGCTTAGTTTAAACCCCTTAGACTCGAGAGTCCGTCTCCATTCCTCTAGCCTCTCGTTAACACCGACCCTCGTCTCGTCTACCAGGACTATGTCATCAGCAAATAGCATATACCAAGGAACATCCCCTTGAATATGCCGCGTCAAAGCATCCATTACCAAGGCAAACAAGAGGGGGCTAAGCGCAGATCCTTGATTAATCCTATAACAACCGGAAAATCCTCCGAGTCGCCTACCATAGTCCTAACCTTAGTCATAGCTTTGTCATACATGTCCCTGATTGCTCTTATGTAGGCTGTCGGTGCACCCTTTGCCTCAAGACATCTCTAGAGTACCTTCCTGGGACCTTGTCATACGCTTTTTCTAAGTCGATAAACACCATGTGCAGGTCCTTCTTCATATCCCTGAACTGTTCCACCAATCTCCTGACAAGGTGGATAGCTTCTGTAGTGGACCGGCCCGGCATAAAACCGAACCGGTTCACGGAAATAGATGTCGACTCCCTTACTCTGGCCTCGATCACCCGCTCCCAGACCTTCATGGTGTGGCTTATTAATTTGATGCCCCTATAGTTGTCGCAACACCGGATATCCCCTTTGTTCTTATACAAGGGCACCACTGTACTCCACCTCCACTCCTCTGGCATCCTTTGGGACCTGAAGATCGCATTGAACAACCTGGTGAGCCACTCCACTCCCGGCTTACCCATGCATTTCCAGAACTCCACCGGGATTTCGTCTGGCCCGGTCGCTCGACCTCTACTCATCCTACGCAAAGCCCCCACGATCTCTTCCACCCTAATGCGCCTGCAATGCCCTAAGTCTCTATGACGGTCTGAATGCCCCAGCCCCCCTAGTTCTATGGTTCGGTCCCCCTCCTCGTTGAGAAGGTCTCGGAAGTACGCCTGCCATCTCTGTTTGACTTGAGACTCCCTCACCAGGACTCAACCATCTTCATCCTTAATGCACCTAACCTGGTCCAGGTCCCGCGCCTTCCTTTCCCTTGCTTTGGCTAACCGGAATAACTTCTTGTCCCCGCCTTTCTCCCCCAATTCTTCGTACATGCGACCAAAAGCCGCATTTTTAGCCTCCGTGACTTTCGCTTCCTTCCTTGCTACCTTATAGCTCTCTCTGTTCACCCGCCTTTCTTCCTCACTTGTGCTCCCTGCCAACTTCGCAAAAGCAGCTTTCTTCACCTCTACTTTTCCTCGCACTACGTCATTCCACCACCAGTCGCCCTGATGTCTGCCTAGATAACCTTTGGTTACCCCAAGCATATCCCGCGCTGCCTTCCTAACCAGATTCGTCGTCTCTGACCACATTGCGTCTGCTACCCCAGAACTTCTCCAAGCTCCACCCTCGACTAACCTTCTTTCCAGCTCCCGGGCTTTCTCTTTAGTCAAGGCACCCCATCAAATTCGCGGTTGGCCCCGAGCACCCCTCTGCTTCTTCTTCACCCAGATTCCGACATCCATCACTAGGAGTCTATGAAGGGTTGAAATGAATTCTCCCGGAATAACCTTGCAGTCCCTGCACAGACCTCTATCGCTCCTTCTAAGAAGGAGGTAATCGATTTGAGTCCTCGCCGTCGAACTTTTGAAGGTGACCAAATGCTCCTCCCTCTTCTGAAATGTCGAGTTAGCAATCAGAAGCTCGGAAGCCCTAGCGAATTCCAACAGCGCAAAGCCCCCTCGGTTCCTAACCCCAAGACCGAAGCCACCATGCACCTCACCATAACCACTAGCATCTGCCCCAATATGGCCATTAAAGTCCCCTCCAATGACCAACTTCTCGGATTGGGGAATACTATGCACCAACTCATCCAAGTCGTCCCAAAAACGCCTCTTGACCTCCTCATCTAAGCCCGCATGCGGTGCGTAGGCGCTGATGACGTTGAGGACGCAACCCCCGATAACCCAACTTAATAGACATCAACCTATCGTTCGCTCGCCTAACCTCCACCACGGACTCCCTGAGGTCCTTATCCACTAGGATGCCCACTCCATTCTTGCCCCTCACGACCCCAGAGTACCACAACTTAAACTCGTCAACATCCCGCGCTTTCGTCCCTTTCCACCTAGTCTCCTGAACACAGGCTATGCTGATCCTCCTTTTATGAAGAATCTTCGCCAACTCAACGGACTTACCCGTCACAGTACCTATGTTCCACGACCCGATCCTTAACCTATGTGCGTCCGCTACCCTCTTCCCACCCTTACCTCCCGCCCTACCCGCAGAACCGCTCCCTGCCCCCCTACTCACCCCCGCCACCGCCCCCACCCCCGAGGACATGACCTTGCACTTACATCGCCGCTGCGGCCACTATCCCTCCAACTGACTATGGAGAATAATGACGCACCCACGCACAAAAGGGAGATACGAAAAGGATGCACTAGATAGAAACAGAGTAAACCTCACAAGAAATGATAGCAAGAGTACGAAAAACGTGTACAGGTTAAACGAGAGGCGGGAGGTACCAACTCCCGGTGAAAAAACCTGAAGGTAGGCTTTGGTGCGCCCGAGGTCAAGTGCTGCTTCCTCTTGCACGTCCTGGCCGGTGTTGCTTAGCTCTTCACTCCCAACGCCGCAAAGTCGCCTTGTCGCCTGTCCTGAGATTTATCGGGACGGGTAGTTCTGTTGTGTCACGCCGAAAACCTGCACAAACACAAAACCAACCACACAAAAAAGGCAGGGGCAACGGGTGGGGGGGCTGCCGGCGACTCGCCGGAGTTGGGAAGGGGGGGCCTGGGCGGGAGGGGGTGGGAGAGAAGAGAGACGGAAAAGAAAGAGGGGGAGAGAGAAGAGAGGTTGGGGGGGAGAGAAGAGAGGGAGAGAGATAAGAGGTGAGGCGGGGAGGGGGGAGGGGGCTGGGGGTGGGAGGGGTGGGGGAGAGAAGAGAGAGAAGAGAGCCTTACCTTACCTGGGTGGCTGGTCGCCGGAGGGGGGGAGTGGGGGAAGGGAAGCCGTGAGAATTGACCGTTGTGGTGGGCTAAGTTGCTCCGACACTTCAGTTTAGGTGCCGCACCCGTGTCGACACGACCCTAGTATGGGTGTGGGTGTGGGATCCGTATCGGATATGGTCAAACACTTTTAGGTACTTTGACCACAACGGGCAGAAAAATTCGATACAAATACAATTTGATTCTTGAAATCAGAACCAAAACTAGGATAAAATTTGAAGAAAATAACATACATTATATATGATATCAATCCATTACTTATTTACAACTTGATAATCAAAAAGAAATACACACTTTACAAGCTATGCTAAGTATTCCACTAAATTTCTTACAAAATTAGAGATATTTTTATATTTTTGAATTAATTTTAGCCGGATCCCCGCACCCGTATCCACACTAGGATCCGTATCCCCGAATCTTAGAATTTACATCTCGAAGGATCCGACCTTTAGATCCGCACCCGTGTCGGATACCCGAACCCATGTCCGAGCAACTTAGGTGGTGGGGGGGTCGCTTGGGAGAGATCAGGAGAGAGAGAGCGTCGTAGAGGCATATGCCTTATTAAAATATTTAAAAGCTTTAAAATATGCTAGTGCCTCTGTTTATGTAACCTATCTCTATTTGTAATCCCAAAAAAGAATAAATCCATTCCTATTAAGGAAACTCTTAATTTTAGGATTTTAATATGAGTCTTAATGTGAAGTTTTTACACACACAAATGTTATGCCATATTTTATACTGCAAGTTTCAAAAGATTTATAGTCACATAGATGTTATGGCATGTTTACAACCACAAGTTTCAAAAGTCCTTTTTTTCTCGTCAACTATGTGCCAAGTCAAATAGATTCACATAAATTGAAGCATGGATATTAAATATAGAACATGCTCATTTATTTTTAGATGAAAAAAAAAGCTTGTACATGATGCATTTATTTATCTTTATAGGGTTAACGGTTAACCTGAAAAGGTAAAGTTGGTGCCATGTGACTAGGAGGTTATGTGTTCAAGCAGTAGAAAGAAATGCAGGGTAAGGCGTTGAAAGGGCCGAAACCCATGCATAGCTGGAGCTTAGTGCACCGGGTTGCCCTTTTTTAGGGTTCAAAACCGATCTTATTGATAAATCATTTTCGTAGGATGTGATGCATGTGCATATACTGACTTATGCATATATGTACCTTATAGTTTTTTTTTTTTTTTTTTTGGGACCGAGAATTTTGAATTTTAGCTAATTGTTTCCTTCATACTTATTTCAAGAGAAACTTAATACAAAAACTTATTTTTTTACTGTAGAATGCGTAAATTTCAATGGTTGGCCTGAGTAGCTGAGCCATAGGATTTGGTTATAAAATATGTTTCTTTTAGAATTGGTGTACACCTCAATTTCAAACTAGTTGGTGTAGGTTATATGAATTCTTTATCCATTCTTCTCCATTTGGTCCGGTTCATTCCACTACTCAGTTTTTTTAAAGCAAGATAACTGACAACATTTTGATTTGAATATATCTCAAAAACAGTGGACATTTTCATCTGTCACAGAAAAATTGGGGAAGGCTAACATGCAATTCACACGTCAGGAGGCATTATCGGTTAAGTAAGAAGATTGACCTACTAAAGTACGGATTGAAATGAGCTGCAGCTGCTTTGGTGCCTCAACTGTGCGGCAGAAAAGGGGTGTTGATCATACACCAGGCACTGGAGGTTAGTGCATAGCTGGAACTTGGATTTTAGCTGATCAGTTTTTTCTCAGTTGCATGATTTATTTAGCCGTTTGATGAATTTTTCGCAACTTTATTACCTTCAGCATGAACCCTCATACTCCTACATAGCTGGTTGATCTGGATGTGGTATTGTCATTTTATATTGGTGGTTGCAATTTTCTGTGGATAATGCCAATTCATTCTTTTCTCTTTCATTTTTCTAGTTATCAAATTGTTTATATTGCTTCTGCCTTTGTATACTTGCTATTCAGAAATTCTCTTACACCCAATGTTACTGGATACAAGCTATTTAACACCTCCAGTGCACTTATCATTACTTATTTTGAGCTAATTGACCTGCTTTCTGAAATTTATGCACCAGATTGAACAAGCATCAAGCATAATATAGTTTATTGCAATATTAAAAGTCAGTCGGCCTTTATTTCCTTCCCAATTGAAGAAATTCATGATTTGTAATGAAGGGAGTGATTTCTACAAGAATATTTTGGTACTTGATAAATATAATTAATATGTTTGCTATATAGATAATGACATGTTCTAGAAGCAGTTGGCGTTTGGATTGAGTTTGCTCCAAGGGGCCAATTTGTACTTGGCCCTTGATCCCAAAAGAAAAGAAAATGTCAATTGATCAACTACACTTCAATCCTACTTATGGGGTTGAAAATGTGGCTGCTCTGTTCGGTGTTTGGAGAATTCATCGTAATTAGACTATTTTTATGTTGGTTGTCAGGTGACTACAACCCTTCTCATTTATTGTCTGGCTTGCGACACGGTACAAGGCCCACATAGGTAGATTTCAAAAGAAAAACACAACTTCATCTTGTTCCTAACTAGAACTAAGAACTGGTCCAAATTTGCTTCAGGATCTGAATAGTGAGTAGTTGCCGAACATGAACTGATGTGGTAGGTTTCATCACAGAATATCATTATAAGAGTCGAGAAGGGAAACTTTGAGTATTCCCTGCTCACTAGCTTGCTCGGGTATCTGTCTAAAATCATCTTATAAGTGGTTAGGATAAGAGGCAGTCAGTCAAGTGGCACAACTTTTACTTTTTGTGATTAAAAAAAATTCATTATACCAAGTGATATGTGAGAAGTTATATAGATCCCTGCATCAATGATGACACAATTAAAGGATGAAAAAGTTCTATCTAGTTTAGTTTCGGGGGGAAACCATGAAACTTTTATTCTTGGTCAAATACTTGACGCATTACGTTTTGTTGCTGAAAATTTCCTTCTATCCATCTTTTTTCTGCAACAATTTAATCATTCCCTTTTTTTCTTCAGTTTCATGTCCACACTAATATTTCCTTTCTGTCAGGCTGCTCCGCTGCAAAGACAAAGATTTTTTCATATAGTGAATTAAGAATAGCAACCAACAACTTCCATCAAAGTAACAAAATAGGGCGAGGAGGTTTTGGGACAGTATACAAGGTTCGAGTCTATTCTATAAATACTTCTCTTCCTTTTCATGAGCTTTATTACACGAGCAACTTGCATTTGCACGTAATTTACATGGTGCTATTTAGAGAATTGCATTGCTGGAACTACTAGACCTTTGTGTTATTATTTATAGGTAGAGATATATTATCTGCAATTCTTCAAACTTTTGCATCACATACTTGTAATTTTGTTATTTGATTTTCACATTTTCTTCTTCTTAAGTTATATTTTATAAACATTTTACTCTTATAAGTGTCATTTCATGGTTTTAGCGTATATGTAATATAAGATCGAGACTTCTAGTGAATAAAAGGTCCTTGGACTTCTTGTGGTGCATTGACATGTTAGTTGAATGGTTATTAACTTTAGTGCGACTTTGTAGGGAACTCTAAAAAGAGGAATAGAAGTTGCTGTGAAGACACTTTCTGCCGAATCAAGGCAGGGGTTGCGTGAGTTTTCGACAGAGATTGAAACCCTATCAGATGTCAGACATCCCAATCTAGTTGAGTTGATTGGATACTGTCTTGATGGAAATAACCGGATCTTGGTCTATGAATACATAGAAAATAGGAGCCTTGATCGAGCACTGTTTGGTAAATTAGCTTGAAATCAAAAGAATACTTTACCATGTACGGAATGGGTTACTGAAATGGTTCTTGCTTTGCAGGTTCTAGGACTAGCAATGTTAAATTAGAGTGGGACACACGGTCCGCTATTTGCTTGGGTACTGCTAGAGGTCTTGCTTATCTACATGAAGAATTAGTGCCGCATATAGTGCACAGGGACATTAAAGCTAGTAATATACTGCTTGATAAGGATTATAAACCAAAAATTGGAGATTTTGGACTTGCAAAGCTTTTTCCAGATAATATCACTCACATCACCACGCAGATTAAAGGAACCACGTATGTCTTCTGATTTTATTGTTGAAGCTTCAACGTTTTCCGTTGATTGAAATTAGACCTTTATACTTTGCTTAATAGAGAGATTTAGTATAAGTTATACTTCCTGTGAGATGCTAGTAGCTGCAATTGTAGCTAAAGTGAGAGGAAGGGGTGTAAGATAGTGACTCTATACTACTGTCCCCAAGCATAAAGAGTTGTCTAGGGGCTTCGGCATCTGCCATTTTTCTATCTGGAGTCTTTGTCTATCATGATTCTTGTAAAGTGACTTACTGGATAAACATGGAAGAAGATTAACAAAATTATTGTGGATATCAATTGGAAGTGTGCAAATACAAATGAGTATAGCACTAGCTTGTAACTTGAAATCACCATTCATCTGTGAGTATGGCATGCCTGAATGTGGAGGATTTGTATCGTTAAGATCATTTAGATACACCTGTTTAAAAAGATTAGAAGACATTTTTGCACCTGCCAATACCTTGCCTATTGCCATATCTAAGTTGATTCTCTTTTGTCATTGAAGAACTGTCTGGTCTAAACTGTGTTTATGATATTGTATCTCTTCCAGTGCTCAAGAATCAAGGGCAACTGTTCCTAATAGCATCTTACTACTCCTTTCCTGATAAATATGTAATTTTTTCCTGAGAAGTCCATGTCTTTTGCTCTATGCTTTTACACATTTTGTTGACGAAGAAAGGTAGCTGATTTTATAGCATCTACTTCAAACTACCAAAGTTTTGCATTATATGTGTTGTACAGTACATAGGTCTCCGACAGATGTCCCACTTAAATATTTAAATGGTACTATGGGGTTATTGAAAGTAGTATTCTTACTTCTGTACCTTTTTCTCTTCCATGCAGTGGCTATCTGGCACCCGAATATGTAATAGGCCGTCAATTAACATCCAAGGCTGATGTTTACAGTTTTGGGGTCCTAGTACTTGAAACAGTAAGTGGCAGGAGCAGTGGCAGTGGTGCATGGCAAGGGCAGAAGTTACTCCTGGAATTGGTGGGTTGATTTTTCAAATTCCTTAATTTTTTTCTAGATCTACCATTCCTTTTGCCAATAGAATCAACAGTCTATTGCATGATTTGTTTGCTTGCATCTGCAACTAGTACTTACATATGCGATTTATTGTCAATTTGAAACAAGAAATTGCTAGGCACGTCAAGATGTGATTCTATAGAAAATGGGCGTGAATCTATCTCTGATAAGTATATGTCAATCAATAAACTAAATGCGCCTTCAAACTGATTTTGATGGTTGTGTGAATACTATGTATCCATTATGCTCTATTTGGACTTATTTCATTCCGCTTCTATAAATATCTTGTCTTGTAAAATCTCTAATTGGGGAGAATATGATTTTATCTTTTCTTGTGCAAAGTTAACCGTTGTTGGATTTTCACTGATATCAATGCTGATTTTAGCATATTGGAAGCAAAGGAGTCTGAACTAAGGTTTTGTTGTTATTACACTTGTATAGCCAAATAAAAACGTATCTGGATTAAGGTTTTGTTGCTATTACACTTGTATAGCCAAATAAAAAGGAGTCTAGATTAAGGTTTTGTTGTTATTACTTATTACACTTATGTTAGGTCCGTCGTTTACCTGTAGTCTTGTAGTCTGGTTAGAGATTTTGTATGTTAGAATAGGGATAGGTGTGAGACTTCAGAACCTCTGATTTACCAGTAGCGGACTGAATGAGGCCAAATAGAGTGGAATGGATATAGAGAATTAATATACTTGACCCTAAGGCATAATTGCTTGAAAGTGTCTCAATAAAAATATGTGCAAAGATGAGATATTTAGATTCAGAGTGCGAAAAAAAACAGAATAAGACAATAGGGTAGAACCTGCTTCACCAAATTGGGATAAATGCACTAGGGTGCAATCAGAAAATGATATTAGTAAGTTGACCTGATTCGGCATGGTAGTCATTGGTAAAAAATGCTACTTTACAGCAATAAGAGATTGTATCAAGGATTCATGTTATTTAAAATCAGGTTTTAAAGGGCCAGAGAAGCATTGCACTTCCAATATGACTCTTAGACATAACTCTTGTAGACAGAATTGTAATATTGTCGTTTCCATCACTATTGAAATTTTACGGTGCAAGCTTGCTTACACCATTTTGGCCATGAATCTAATTTTCCAAAATATTAGTCTTTTGAGATATTTATTTCTATAATATTTATGAAGTATGCAAGTTGCTAGAATTATTATTTTATATTAATTTTATAATAATTGATACAAGATATATTTTATATAAATTTTAATAATGATTGACACAGAAACGTGTGTATTCGAAAATTAATTAATTTTATAGGTTAAGACGATATAATTATTGTTCTTTTAACTGTTAAATCGCTCATCATTCATCATTTTGAGTTTGAACTTTTTCCCTTAAAATTTCATATTATACATCACAATTTTTAAAATAATATTTTGTAATTATCAAAAATTTATACTGATTGATTTGGGGTACATGGGTCTCCCGGAAACAGCCTCTCTGTCCTTCTGGGGTAGGCGTAAGGTCTGCGTGTACTCTACCCTCCCATGACCCTACTAGTGAGATTTTACTGGGTGTGTTGTTGTTGTTGATTTGGGGTACACGTGCAACGAACGTGTCCAAAAACTAGTACTGTGTTATAATTTGAACCACTCACATTATAATACTAGTAGCATAAAGAGGCCGTAAGTAAGAAGGCAGCCATATAATTGTCTTGAACATCATTGACCAGTCATCCAAATAAACAAAGAGCAAGCAACACCAAGAAATGTGAAAATACACTTAGATATGTTGAGATTTTGCTAGTTTTCAGGCTAAATAATGAGGAATTTTCAAGGTAGTGACAGCAAATACAATTTGTGCCTTTCCCTTTTTGGCTTCTCGGGAATTTATGAAATCAGACTCTTGAAATACAACATCCAGCATTTATATAACTGCCTAAAGTTTCTTTAGTCAGTGATATACTTGAAATTTTCTGCATCAGGCCTGGCAGCTCTATGAAGAGGGAAAGCTTTTGGAACTAGTTGATCCAGAACTGGGAGATTTTCCAGAAAAAGAAGTCATCAAGTACATTAAAGTAGCTCTCTTTTGTACACAAGAAAATGCAAATCGAAGACCAATGATGAGCCAGGTTCTTGAAATGCTCACAAGAAACATCAAGCTAAATGAGAACGAACTCACACCACCAGGATTTTTCCAAGATTCAGGCGGGCCTAGTGGTACGCAATCAAAGCTGAAGTCATCTGAAAGCAGTACAAGTTATCAAATGAGTTCTGTCCCCCTTACAATCACTCAGGTGATCCCTAGATAATCAACTTATCAATAGTGAATGGCACCTGAACATTTCATCCAGAATGAGTTGACAGCTTTAGTTTTACAAAAGAAGAGGAATTTTGGAAGAAATTATTGTCAGTGGTGCTTCGGTTCAATAATGAGGACGCAACACGTGATGTGGGAGTTTGGCGCATGTCATGAGTTTGATCTTGCCGGGAAAAAGCCTGGTATTTGAATTGGGAAGAGGGTAGAGGACAGGCCTTTACTCCCTGGAGTTTCGAATAGGTGCTGGAGTTGGGGCAGGCCATAGGGAATTTTCTTTAGTATAAAGAAAAATTTGTAAGAAACTATTTCAGTAAATCATATTCTTTTTTTTTTCTAATTATTTGGTTTTATCCTTGATGTAGCTCGTGTTGCCGTCAATCCACATTGTCCAATGTCAAAATATTTTCTTTTTTCCTTTTGCTGAGATTGAACATGGTTTGAAGGCTACAGTCTCTTGTATCTACTAAAATGACCAGACAAGTCATATTGTATAACTTCTAATTCTTTTTAGATCTCTTTTACCTTTCAGCTGTGTTTCATCTTTGTATTTTATTTGGATTCTTGTTCTACCCACTGCATTAAAAACAACAAACCGAGTGTAATTCCTCAAACAGGGAATCACGGCACTAGTAAAAAAGTAGCCAGGTGCACTAAGCTCCTGCTATGCGCGGGGTTCGGGAAAGCCGAATCACAAGGATATATTGCATGCAATCTTAGTACTTCTGCAAGAACCAGATCACAAGTGTATATTGTATGCAATCTTAGTACTTTGCAAGAGGTGGTTTTTACGTAGTCTACCTTGCATTATGTAAGAGGCTGCTTCCTTTCAAAGAAGGGGAAAAGAAAAGCAATAGAGGGCCCAATTCCTTACTAAAGTCAAAGTAAGCTTTTCGGAAAACGTTACCTCGTATTAACAAACATCATAGTACCTGTGAAATAGGATTTGTGTCATTACAGTAGGATTTGTGTCATTACAGGGGCAGATGTAGCGAAGAAGCTACGGCTTAATAGTAAAATAGTTACGTTCTAAATATAGAAAGGTACCAATCATTTTGGGACGGACACAAAAACAAATAAAATCATAATAGAAAACGATACCAAATGGAGCCTCTTATCAAACACAAAACCCACAAAAAAAATTAAAGAAAGATAAAAGACAACATTAGAGAGAGAAAGCTTACTATGAGCATGAAAATCGTTACTCCAATTAATACAATAAAAGATTATGATATTCAGAATAACAAATGCTGCAGCTGCCTCGAACCAATGGGATGTAAGAAAAGCACAGTATCTAGTGTCAAAAAAATAATGACCAAGAAAAATATTTATAGAGGAAAACACAACACATTATACAATCGGATAAAAATTAGGTAGCATGTTCAACATTCACAGCAGCAGCAGGTTCTTTTGATGTCTGAGGAGTAACACTGGAATCGCTAGCAGGTGCATTACCAGCAGCCGATGCAGCTCCGTCGGCTGCCGCATCTTTTTTAGTGTTCTTGACAACTTTCCCATCCTTTGTATCTTTTCCGTCCTTCCCAGCTTTGCCATCCTTGGCAGGAGCGGGAGGTGGTGGCAACATATGAGATGGTGGGTTGTGCTTAAGCTTCACTAAGATGTGTCGCATCCTAGCAAGATCGGTAGGTTTTCCAGGTTTGGGCCATTGGACGACTGCGATGGATGGCTTTTTCTCTTGATCCTTCTTCCGTCCCTTCTTCTCGATACTAGGAACGTCATTAGGAATGAGCTCCGCTATAGCTTTCCAGTATTGTTTGTCAGCTTCTTTATGGAACTTTTCTTGATTAATTGAGTACAACTGCCACAAGGGGAAAAAAAAGTCAATTTTAGAGAAACAGGCAATTCTGTAAGATGAGTATTGCGGATCTAATGCAATTTCCAAAAGACTTACATTCTCTTTGTCTCGGTTATTGGTCTTATTGGTCTCAATATTAAGCTTTCTTTTCTCATAGAATGCTTTCTTAAACTCTTCACCTTCCTCAATAATTTGGTTTCTGATTTCTTTTTCCCTGTTCTCATTCTCCTCAAGATGGATAGCATTTTGCCTGCATCCCCAACCAAAACACAAACTGTAAGGAATCTACAGAAGGAAAGTATTACTCGTAAACCATTACTATGTTCATAACAAATATGAACTGTTCTCTGATAGGAAAATGAAAAACTGATTTAAATCCAGCCAACACCACCAATGGACCTGGATACTTATCACATCAACCTCACTGTTCACCCATACTTTTCCTTCTTATTTCTTTCTAAATTAGTCTGAAAAATCAAAACTAGAAGAGGCTTTTGCATAACCAATTATTCCCAAGATGAATAAGTTGCTGAAACAACCAGAACATGGAGTGGGAATAGTTGTTCTATATCCCAAAGTTGAGGTTGTAACTTGTAACCTATAAGCTTATCTCCAAATAAGATTAAAAACTTTTTCCTAATTAGCACATTTGAGCTTTTCTAAAGTTCTTTCAGTATGTATTCCTATTCTCAGTAAATCAATTTCAGAAGAATGATGCTACCTCAAGCATTGCAAACAAATTTGAGTCTTCAATCCACATCTTAAGAGAATAAGTGGAGTAAGTCATAACCATTATAAACCCCTTCGAAAGCTCCCATACAACTGATGTTGACATATGGCATCCTTAATACCCTTCTGTACGTATAACCTGATGCTCCGGTTGACACATGGAATTAAGCTTTTTTTTGTTTTTGGATTTGGGTTTTTGGACTTTTTTCTTTTATGAAGTTAGGAGAATTCATTAAAAGCATCCAGCGGATGCAGGCAAAAGATTACAATTAAGAGAGATGGTGTCTGCTCATATACACAAAAGAAACTATTCTATCACTAAGGAGCAGACACAATCAAGAAATTGAACAGAACTAGTTACAGGTGCCTGATTTAGCCAACTAAACAAATTTAATAAGCATTTTGCTTTGACTACATGGATCGGAGTTGGATTTGTGATTTTGGACTTTGACACGCTTATATTTTAAGAAGAGGTTTTGCAATGTGTAACAGATGCTACTTTTGCAACAAAGAAGAAGAGAATGGTAGTCATCTATTCTGCACTGCTGGGTTGCTGTACAACTATAAATCTGTTCCTAGCAATCACTGTACAGGAGATGAAACATAGATGTTTGTGTATGCTAGACTTTTGGTGCAATTTTCAGGACGTATATAAGAAGACAGGATGCTAGATTTTATTAGCTCGTTTCAGGAGTAGGATCTTTCATATAGAGGCGTTCCCCCCACCCCCCCAACCCCCCACCTTTTTTTTTTTTTGCATTAAGGACTGCCCATTCTTGTACATACCAATCACCTTCTTGGTGTCTGGTTTTGTTAAATTAATAGTATCTCTTACTTACTGATCAAAAGAAAAAAATGAAAAAACCGAAGAGTGGACCTGGAGTTGCAACGGTATGCTCATAGGTTAAAGAGTATCCTAAAGAGCTAAGTTAGTGGCACAATAAGCTAAGTTGACGGAAGAAATCCAAATAGATAGAAAAAATTAATTATTGGGTCAAATGTAACGAGAGGATGTACTTATGACCGGCCAAACACACTTACCAAAGTTTGGCTTGTGAAAGAATCTAGACAATCCAAGCCAACCTTAAGATAACGGATTGAGGAGTCGAAAACCATTATAAAACCCTTTATACAATCAATGTGGGATTTTGTATATCTCTTAACACCTTCTAATAAACATTACCTAATTAGTGTTACTTAAAAGCATCATGAATGTACCTCACAAGTTTTACTTAGTTTTGTATATGAAGTTAGCCTAGGATCTCATGCCATAAAAGGCGTACTTCTAACTCAGCCAGTCCAATCAGCGTATGGAAGCCCTCTGAAGATTTGAAGTGGTAGGAGGGAAAAGTTCAAAATTCATACAGCTTTCACTTTGTTTATTCTTCACACCAACCATCATATTTCTTCCACCTGATTTTTCAACACAGCATATAAACACTTCATATAATCTAAATTTAATAAGAATTTCCTATCTACTGCAAGGTTTCTTGCTAGCAATATAATTAAGGAAACAAGATCTCCAGATCTAACTAACCATTATGAAGACCAAAACTTGCACCACTTTAGAAACTTCTTTCATTTAAATTGATGAATAACCATCATTTCCTATCTAAAAAAGAGGGATCAGATCACAATGAATATTACTGCATTCACTGTAAGAAGTACAGAACAACAACAACAACAAAAGATATGCTCAAAGTAATAGCATTGTGCTCTTACACTGTATCTTCAACCACAGCAAAAACTCAAAAGCAACTAGAGTTTTCATAAAGATCCATGAAATACTAACAAGGACAATTCAATGCATATAGTCAAGGAGATTTTCTATTTACCAGGTCTTACTTTTTTTGTTGGTATTTCATGTATATTCTCTATGTAAAAGATAACAAGTTTTTTCCATCACCATGTTTTTTTTCTGCCAGGATATCATAATGAAGAGCTTTACCCCCATAAAATGTCAATAACAACGGAAGAAAAAGTAATAAACTAGAATATCTATTAGTATCCAAAAACAGATCTGCAAACCTCCCACAAAAGAAATAATTAAAGAAAGTGGTGAATCAAGTCACAATTTTGGCAACTGATTAGTCCAAGCAACTTAAACTTGCCAACTAAGCTCACTCCAGATATCTAAAACAGAAAAATAAAGCCTATCTTATTGATATTCTTGTCAGTTCTAACATTAAAGCTACAGATCAAACAATACCATTTATATCTAAGGAAAGCATATGCAGAACACAATCCAAATCAATAAAAGAAAATTCTAACTGCATATGGGGGCGAGTTGAGTTACAGGTACGGGCAATAACTTTGGCTCAACCCCTTATATGTGTTAAAAAATTCATCAAATAAGTACAAATATTTGATTTAAACCCATTAAATCAAATGAATTGTGGCAGACTCCCGAACTCGAAACAATAAAGTTCAAATCATGGATCTACTTCTGACTGCAGAAACTTTTTTAATCAAAAGAATACACAATATTCAACAGATATTATATTAAGGATTCATATAGTTGACTCTGACCAGCTGGGGATCAAGAAGTAGCTCGCGGTACTCCCTGAGTCCCAATTACATGACTCTTTCCTTCCTTCCTTTTTAGTCTTTACCATAAGAATATAACATTTTTATATTTAGAACAATTTAACTTTAAAATAGAAACCAATAAATATATATGTATAAACATTCTATTACAAACTCATTAACAAGGACAAGTTATCAATTCCATGGTAAGTTCAAAACTCATAACCTTCAAATCCTGGCTCGGATATCTATGGCTTATATTGGTCTATTTTTTAAGACCCGTGCCAATTCAAACAGTGTCGCATAAATTGGTTGCAAAGTAAAAAGGAAAACTAACCTTCGCCAATCGCGCAAAGCAAAGCCTTCCTCACGCATTTCAGTAGGAGGAGGAAGTACCGGTCCATCGGAGCTGAATATTCCATCGCCGAGATCGTAGGCCCCACTATTTCCGTTAGAGATCGGAACTTCGAAGGAGGCATTGTCGAAAGGAGTTGATGATTGATTCGGGTACGGATCCGACCCGAATCCGTAGGGATCGACGTGATCTACTGCCACTTCCTCATAACCGCCGTCCACGTTGAATGAATCAAACGAAGCCATTATTCTCTTCTAGTCTTCTTATTATGTGTTGTTTCTGTTGTATTTGGATCTTTGCGTTTTTATATACTTTGCTTGAAGAGTAGTAATGAAGAAAGTGATATTAGTCCCGTTAGGCGTCGTTTGGTAGAGTGCACAACAATGATGCTAAAATTGGTGTATCAGTAACGCTAGTATTAGTTATGTTGCCATTAGTTACATGATTAAGGGTTGTTTGGTATGAGGTGCAAGAAAGTATGTGGGTGATATAAAAATTTAATACTATTTTAATACTTTGTTTAGTTAGTAAACCAGGTATAAATTATTCTGGTATTAATTTTAACACTGGGATAACTTATACCTTATAAAAGGTGGAATAATTAATACAGGTATAACTTATACCTTCTTCTTAGAATTATGCAATTGTTATTCTTAACACAATATACCAAACAATGAATAAACAACAATTTTATCATAATTAATCTAAGCATAATTTATCCCAATATAACTTATACCGGCATAACTTACATCAATATCAATTATATTCCAATCAAACGATCCCTAAGGGGTCATTTTGTATGAGGTATAAGAAGGTATAGTGCATGTATAAAAATGTAATACCACCTTAATACTTCGTTTGGTTACAAATCAGGTATAAGTTATCCTAGGATCAAAATTAATACGAGGATAATTTATACCTTATAGAGGGTGGGGCAATTAGCACGGGTATAACATATACATTCTTCTTACACATTGTGTCATTGTCATATTTAATACAACATACCAAACAATAGATAAAAAATAATCTTTGCATAACTAATCACAAGCATAACTTATCCCAGCATAACTTATATCAGTATAACTTATATCGGCATAAGCCGTATTCAAACCAAACGACCCCTTAGTTATGCTGACATAATTCTTATCCATTGTTTGGCTTTATGTATTAAAGCATTGCACAATTTCTAAAAGAATTATTGTTTATAAAGATACCCTCATATCAACCCATCACTTTATCTTTTTAAAAGAAACATATGTTAAAGAAAGTTTTTATATAAAAAAGGTTTTAAAAAAATTATCTGATTTTTCTACCTATATTATAGTATAGAACAGAATATTTATTTATAAAAAAGAGATATGCTTAAGTATTTATTTATTTATTTACTAGGGTTTAATTCCCACTTTCTTGGATTAGCATTAATATGCTAGTATATATTAATCAAGCACAGATTTTGAAGGATAATTTTGTCTTTAATTAAGCTAATGCATGCATTAAATCCCATTGCATTGATAATACCTTTGATGACCCAAAAAGTCATCACTTGTTTTAAAATAAAAGTTAGCATTTCGAGGCCTAAAAACCTCCTTTGTAGCTCACCTCGATTTTGCGTGCATAGTCGTGACGCGTAACCGGAAAGCCATTATATGAAAATATGTGAAAAATAATGAATTTTGCCTTTAAAATGAATTTAAATTGACTTCGATCAATATTTTGAACAAACGAACACGGATCTGTGTCCCGACGGTCCCGGGAGGTTCGTAACAAAATATGGGACTTGGACGTATGCCCGTAATCGTACTCCGAGGTCCCTAGCTCGAGAAATAATTTTTTTTAAAAAAAATAGTTTCTAAAAAATATATGAGTTTTTGAAAATAAAATGTGTTTGAAATTTGATGGTATCAGGTCCATATCTTGGTTTTGGAGTCCGGTACAGGTCTTATATATGATTTAAATCAAGAATGTGAAATTTGGTAAGAAATAGACTTGAAATGACTTGAATTTGACCTTTTTTGAGATAATTAAAAAAATTGATGTTCTTGAGTGATTTCATGATTTTGATGCTAAATTAATAGTTGTTAATGTTATTTTGGTGATTTGAATGCACGAGCGAATCCATATGATGTTTTTGGACTTGCCTGCATGTTTGGTTTGGAGCCCCGAGGGCTCGGGTGAGTTTTGGATAGGCCTCGAAGTGAAATTGGACTTAAGAGTTTGCTGATATGTTGCGGGTCTGCAGGCTTCGCATTTGCGAAGCTTGGCTCACAAATGCGAGGAATTCATCGCAAATGCGAAGAGACCTGGTATGCCTTAGGGTCGCAAATGTGAAACTGTCATCACAAATGCCATGTTGCAAATGCGAAAGGGCCATCGTATTTATGAAGTGGTCCAGAATTCCCCAGTGTCGCAAATGCGACAGACTCATCGCAAAAACGACTCGCAAATGCGAGCATAGCAGGGTCTGGGTTTAGAATTTCGAACCCTGGTCATAATTGTGACATCAGAGACGTGTAAATCCACACTTAGACGCATTTTTAACCACTTTTCATATCTTCTCAAAACATAAACACTCTAGGGCGATTTTTCAAAGGCAACTTCTTCTCCAAATCGATTGTAAGTTATTTCTAACTAGTTTTCTTCAATCCTTAACATCTTTTCACATGATTTCAACTCAAAATCAATAATTTTTATGGTGAAAATTGGGTGTTTTGGGTAGAACATAGGTTTATTAAATTTATTTTGACCTCGATTTGAAGTCCTATTTCAAAACAAATTGTATATTTGAGTTCGTGGGTGAATGGGTAGTCCGATTTTTGGTTCGAACCTCGAGTTTTGACCATATGGATTCGGGGTCAATTTCTGACTTTTTGGAAAAAACTTTAGACAACTTATTTCCATGCATTAGAATTGATTCATTTAGCATTTATTGACGTAATTAAGTAACTTGTGACTAGATATGAGCGAATTAGTGGTAGAGTCAAGAGGTAAAGCAATAGTTGAGGCTTGAATTGTGTTCTTGACATCGAGGTAAGTGTTTGGTCTAACCTTAGCTTGAGCGATTAAGAGTTGTCCTATTTGCTATGTGTTTATTTGTTGAGTACAACGTATAGGCATGTTGACGAATATCTATACATTATTTCCAAGCATGCCCGTAAGTCTTATATTATGATTATTATGACTCTGTTTGTATTGTTCATGCCTCTTTGTGATGATTTCTATTGTTGGGCAAAGGTTGTGGAAGTAATTGGTGATATGTGAACATCGATGAGCATTGGCTCAAGTTGTGAATCGGGTGGTGAAGTAAATGTGAAAAAGAGAAGAGGATTATGGTATAGTTCCCTTAACGGGACGTTGTCGCTTTAAGTATTGTTCCGTTACAGGGATGTTGTAGCTTTAATATTGTACCCATGCGGGGGATATTATTGATATTGATGTTGTTCCCTTGCCGGAATTTTTTTGTGATTCTATCTGATCCCTCGATGTTATTGTTTGTGCTTGTTTTTCGGGTGAGAAAGAGTGTTAACGTACGAAGGATGATGGCGTGCATTGTTTTCGTGAGGAAGAGTATAAAGCACGAAGGCTAATGTTGTGCCGCACGATGTACAATTCTGTGCCTTTATATGAATGATTATGTGAGGTAAAAGCACGAGGGGTGATGCCTTGCCAATTATACTTATTTTGATGGTGAGGACGAGAGTAAAAGCACGAATGGTGATGTCGTGCACTTATCATTGATTTTCCTGATTTTACTGGTAATTGAGTTATGGTGTTCTTTTACGCTTACTTACTGATTTCCAGTTGATACTTGATGTTAATGTGATGTTATTGGTTGCCTTGCCCAAATTGCTTTGTGATTGTTGCTTGGGGTGAGGAAGAGTGTAAAACACGAAGGGTGATGTCGTGCATTATTTTAGTGAGAGAGTGTTATAGCACGATGTGTGATGCCGTGCATTATTTTGGTGAGAGAGTGTTAAAGACAAAGGGTGATGCCATGCATTGTTTTGGTGAGAGAGTGTTAAACCACGATGGGTGATGCCGTGTACTTGTCTTCAATTTCCTGATTTTTAATAATAACTGTATTTTTGTTCCTCTACATTTGATTGTTGGTTTTTCTGTTGATGCTTGTTGTACCCACAGCATGATCCTCCTCCCTTTCTTCAATTGAAATGTGGTGATCCTTATATTTATTTGTTGTTCTTCTGTTATTATTCGATGTTCCCGCAACATGGTTTCCCCTCCCATTCTTAGCTGTACATTTTTGCTTGTATTGTTCTGTTGTATATGATTTAACTGCACAAGCTTATTCTTGGTAGTCTGGTCCTAGCCTCTTCACTACTTCGCCGAGGTTAGGCTAGGCACTTAGCACATGGGGTCGGTTGTACTGATACTATACTCTATAATATTTTTAAGCAGATCCCAGTGTTGTAGATTTTGAACGGCAGTGAGGTTGCTGCTTCTGGCCCATCAAGCGACCCGAGGTAGTCTTGTAGGCGTCCGCAGTCCTCGGTATCTCTTTCTAGCTATTATTCATGTTTCTTTCTTGTATCTTCAGATACAGTGTTGTATTATTTCTTTCAAACCTTTATTTGTAGTAATCATAGATAGTCTGTGAAGATGTGACACCAATCTTGGGTAGTGGTTTTATAGAATGGTATTAGCAATATTATAACACTTGAAATTAAGTCTTCCGCTTGTTAAATTTTTTTGATTATTAATTTTTGGATTGTAACTGTTAACGAGTTTAAAAAATAGAAACAAGGCAGATAATTTAGTTGATTGGCTTGCCTAGATTTCACTAGTATGCGCCATCACGACTCCCGGGGTGGAAAATTCTGGTCGTGACAAGTTGGTATGAGAGCTCAGGTTACATAGGTCTCACAACTCACAGACAAGCTTAGTAGAGTCTGAGGGATCGGTACGAAGACGTCTATATTTATCCCTAGAGGCTATAGATTTAGGAAAAAACTTCACATCTGTTCTTTCCTGTCGTGCGACTTGATTTCTCAATGCTAGTTGAACTTCCACTTTTGTTCATTTACAAATGGAAAGGTCACGTACCGCTTCTTCAGCGAGCAGTAGCACAGACCGGTGATAAATTAGCTACATCTTCAGATATTTGGTAGAGAGATTATTGTTTGGCTAGACTAATTGGGTAACTAGCTTTGACTTGGGATCAGATTTCTCAGCTGCTTTTGGAAAAGTTTCTTCCTACTAAGAGGGAGAGAGTGAGGAGGTTCATTGAGGGACTCATTCAGGCCATCAGGGTTAGCAGTCTCAACAGTCGAGGGCTTTTTATACTTGTGGTGAAATGGGTCACATTGCTAAATTTTTCCCTTGGGCATCGAGGAGCTCTCAGCATCAGGGTTTCTATGCCATGGTTCAGGCACCGAGTGTTCCATAGCTTGCTCAGCCAGCTAGAAGTGAGGTATAGGAGCTAGAGGTGGAGGTAGAGGTATTAGAGGTAGAGGTCAGGCTGTTAGAGGTGGAGGCATGCCAACAATAGGTCGTCCCATAGATGTAGTTCAGAGTGGTGGGGCCCAGCCCCGGTGTTATGCTCTTCCAGCCAAGCTTGAGGCTGAGGCTTCCGATGTTGTTATCACACATATTGTTCTGGTTTGTAGTAGACATGCTTCAGTGCTATTTGATCAAAGGTCTACACACTCTTATGTGCCGTCTTATTTTGCGTCGTATTTGGTCATGCCCAGTGATTCTCTGAGTGCTCCTGTTTATGTGTCCACCCCAGTGGGTGATTCTACTATGGTAGATCGTGTTCATCATTTTTGCGTGGTTGTGATTGGGGGTCTTGAGACCCGAGTAGACTTATTACTGTTGGACATGGTCATTTTTTATGTCATACTAGGGATGGATTGGTTGTCACCTTACCACGCCATCTTGGATTGTCATGCCAAGACTGTGAACTTAGCCTTGCTAGGTCTACCTCGTTTAGAGTGGAGATGGACTCCTGGTCATTCTACCCATAGTGTTATCTCATATATGAAGGCTCTTCGAATGGTTGAGAAGGGATGTTTGGCCTACTTGGCATATGTTCGTGATTCTAATGCTGAGGTCCCTTCTATTGATTCGATGCCCATTGTCCGTGAGTTTCCTGAGGTATTTCCTTCAGACCTGCTGGGTATGCCACCCGATAGGGATATTGATTTTTGCACTGATCTGGCCTCGGGCACTCAGCCTATTTCTGTTCTTCCATATTTTATGGCCCGGATTGAATTGAAAGAGTTGAAGGAGCAGTTGCAAGATGTGACGACCCGGCCCGTCGTCACGGGAATTACCACCCCGTTATGTTGTAAATACATGTTTTATAATTTTATATCAATGTCAGAGTCTATCGGGTGAGTTAGGAGTGATTGGGATTGGAAATGAGGCATATAGCCTTTGTGAAGGAAACTTGAATAAGGAAAGTCAACCCGGAGTTGACTATTTAGCTAGAGGGCTCGGAATCGGATTCCTGATGATTCGGTTAGTTCCGGAAGGTGATTTGTGACTTAGGGGAGCAATCGGAATTGAATTCGGAGGTCCGGTGTAGTTTTAGGCTTGAATTGGCTAAGGTTGAATTTTGGCGAAATCCGAACGGTAGGTGAGATTTTGATCCGGGAGTCGGAATGGAATTCCGACAGTTGAAGTAGCTCTGTTAGGTGATTTTGGATGTGCCTGCAAAATTTCAGGTCATTCGGACGTCGTTTGGTCGGGTTTTTCATCGAATGTTTAATTCGGAAAGTTTTAAGAAATTTAGGCTTGAATCCGTGTGTAATTGGTGATTTTGATGTTTAGGATAGTGTTTTTATGATTGGAACAAGTTCGTATCGTGTTTTGGGGTATGTTGGTGGTTTTCGTTGGGGTCCCGGGGCCTCGGGGTGAATCCGGACCATCATCCGACATTTGGAAGCAAGAAATGGCCTGCTGTAAATTGCAGATCACTGGGTGAAATTTTAGCCTTCGCGTTCGCGAAGGAAGGTTCCGCGTTCGCGAAGGCCAGGTTCAGTAAGGCATCGCGTTCGCGAGGGCAATTCCGCGTTCGCGAAGGTTGAGGCCAGTTGGCCATCGCGTTCGCGATGGGTGGGTCGCGTTCGCGTAAGAGGAAAAGGTAAGGCATCGCGGACGCGTGACTTCACGTCGCGTTCGCGTAGAGTAAAAGTCGGGAGGCTGCGGAGTTGATCTTCGCGGACGCGTGAGAGAGTGCCGCGTTCGCGATGAAGAAGAGGAAAAAGGCATCGCGTTCGCGTGAGAGGCGTCGCGAACACGATGAAGAAAAGAGGCTGGCAGTGAAGTTAAGTTCAGAACAGAACCAGTCGCGGGTTTAATACCCAAAAATGCCATTTTTGAGTTCTAGAGAGAGAAACTCACGGGAATTGTTGGTAATTCATCGGGGATTCGTTGGAGGTAAGTTTTGTGGCTTAATTACATCATTTTAACATGAAATCATGGGTTAAATTTCTGTAAATGGAAGATTAAAGGTGGGTTTGAGCCCTAGGCCTAAATTTAAGAAAAACACCGATTTGAGTGGGCAAATGGAGTCCGATTTTGGTAAATTTTATATGCCTAGACTCGTATAGAGATGAGGATTTCGAATATGTGATTTTTGTAATTTTTTGACAAGTGTACCAAAAGTCGGGTTTTGACAACTTGTGGGTTTTGATATAAATTGGGTTATTTCGAATGAATTTCGTGAAATTAGCGTATATTGATGCATTCTCTATGATTTTGAGCAGATTTGGCATCCGAGGAGATTGATTTGCGAGGCAAGCGCAAGGCGGATTGAAGCTTCTACCTGTTCGAGGTGAGTGGTAGTAGTAAACAATGTACTGAGGGTTTGAAACCCCGTACTAGCACTTCACAGTGCTATATTGAGATGAGACACACGTTCTATGACGGGCGTGGTGACATTGTGATTGGGGGTTCGGACTTAGTCCTTCCCGGCTAATAGAATACTGTGTGGTATGATTGTTACTGATATTACAACTGTACAATAGGGCTAAAAGCCATGTTTGGGGCCTTGTGCCGATCTGTAGAGCATTAGAGAACCTATAAAGCTAGGTGACCCATATATCATGTTGGAAACATACACTCAGCCGTAGCTCTAGCTGTATAGCATCATATGAGCCCGTACTAGATGTGTACATTGAGAGAGATTATCTAGGGTGGAATTCCCTGTTCTAGCTGAGTGGGCCTGAAAGGCCAAGTCTATACTGATTGAGACAGGGTCAAGGACCCATTGTGATATATTATATTGGGCCTGAGAGGCCAAGTACATACTGACCGGGATAGGGTCGAGGACCCATTATGAGGTATTATGTATATAGATACCTGTATTGGATCGGACTGCACGCCGCAGTAATGTACATGTAATATACATGTAATATACATGCACGCCGCAGTATTATTGCGCTTGGGCTGTAGGAGCCCCTTCGGAGTTTGAGTCTGCACACATTCTCAGTGAGCCCTGGTATATATTATGGGATCCGGCTGCACGCCGCAGCAGTATAGAGATATATACATATATATATTGGATCGGACTGCACGCCGCAGTAATAATTGTGTGGATCGTGTTGCACGCCGCAGTATTATAGTGCTTGGGCCTAGGGAGCCCCTCCGAAGTCTGTATACACCCCCAGTGAGCGCCGTCGACGTAAAATGGAGCGGGCTGCGCGCCGCAGCGGTATATGTATTGGAGCGGGCTGCACGTCGCAGCATTATACTTAATCATACCCTACTATCTACTTAAATACTTATACATTATAGACATAAGTATGTGTCTTTATATGTTGAGATGGCCGTACACCGTAGGGGTACGAGTGAGGGTTGGTTCGGGGTGGAATCTTGTAGAGATAAACGTAGATTGGAGGTTAGAGTACTACTATAGTGATGACGTACCTGTGAGGGTTGCCTTAGAACTGCTAAGTGATAGCACAGGATTTCTTACCTTCGGTTATTATTTATTATTGTTACTCACTGAGTTGAAATATACTCACCCCACTCCCCTGCACTTTCTGTGTAGATCCACAAGTGCCCGAGAGCAGTTGAGATATTGTAGCTGCTGATCCTTGTCTACTTTTGCGGAGATTACGAGGTAGCTGCCAGCGTCCGCAGAGCTTGTTTTCTCCTTCTTTATCATCTTGTTGATTTCCTACTTGCCTAGACTTGATTGTATTAGGATGCTATCCTATAGAGGCTCAGTCTCGTGACACCACGATATGTTTGGGACCGTATTTTGTATGTTTTACGTCTCGGTTATCACCGGATATGATTATTTACTGTTTAAGTTTAAGTTATTTAATAATTGGCTGGTTTAAGAGATGATATGGTCGGGCTTGCCTAGCATTGTGTTGGGCGCCATCACGACCGGGGTTTGGGTCGTGACAAGTTGGTATCGGAGCCCAGGTTAACAGGTCTCGCGAGTCATGAGCCGGTTTAGTAGAGTCTCGTGGATCGGTACGGGGACGCCTGTACTTATCCTCGGGAGCCTGCAAACCTTTTAGGAAAAGTTTCAATTCTTGGAATTCTTGTCGTGCGATTAATTTTGACTTAAACTAAACTTTGACATTCTATTCTCTCACAGATGGCGAGAACTCGAGCTTCCGGACGGGGAGGATGACCACCACTACCACCTGCTAGAGGCCGTGGACGCGGCTGTGGTCGTGGCGGAGGTCGGGCAACTGATGTAGTACCAGCTGACCCACAGCCCCCAGTTGCAGAGGTGCCAGCAGCACCAGTTCAGGCACCAGCTGTGCCCATTGTCATTCCGGGTCTACAGGAGACCCTGGCTCAGATACTAGCAGTTTGCACTGGCCTGGCACAGGCGGTTTCAGTTACTACCGCAGCAGCTGCATCAGGGACCGGGGGTGGTCATCAGACCCCCGCAGTACGCACTCCAGAGCCAGCAGTGCAGGGCCTACAGACACCAGAGGCTCCTCCAGTTTAGCATGTGGTTCCGGTTCATCTAGCATATCAGGTTCAGGGGGACAGGGTCCCAGCTATGACGGACGATGAGCAGCGTCATCTCGAGAGGTTCACTAGGTTATCTCCTCCAGTGTTCACTGGTGCTCCGGGCGAGGACGCCCAAGGTTTTCTGGATAAGTGCCGTCGGATGCTTCGTACGGCAGGGATATTGGAGTCCAGTGGGGTATCTTTCACCACCTTTCAGTTTCAGGGACCAGCCTTTGCTTGGTGGGAGGCTTATGAGCGCCCCAGGCCAGCCGGAGCAGCACCACTATCATGGCCGGAGTTCTCCACTATGTTCTTGGAGAAATGGGTGCCTCGATCTCGGAGAGAGGAGATGCGTAGGCAGTTTGAGGGTCTCCGTCAGGGGGACATGTCAGTGTCAGAGTATGAGATCAGGTTTACAGAGTTGTCCAGATATGCACCGTGGTTGGTTCATTCCAACAGAGAGAGGATTGGGCGCTTTGTGGACGGCCTCATTTATCCCATTCATATTCTGATGACTCGGGAGAGGGTTTTGAGTCGTACATTTGAGGATGCTGTGGATATTGCTCGCGACATAGAGACAGATCGTCGTAGAGAGCGGGATGAGAGGGAAGCCAAGAAGCCTCGAGGAGCAGCTAGTTCCAGTGGCACTCAGACCAGAGGCCATAGTCAGCAGAGCCGAGGTCGCTCTTTCAGGTCTTCGCAGTCGGGACGCTCAGATCGTCGCAGATGGTCACCTAGACAGGGTTATCAGGGTTCGCACCAGAGCCAGCCATCTCTCGGTGCCATGCCAGCTCAGAGTTCTTCACAGGCCCCATCCGCTCAGGGTTCATCTCGGCCTAGTTCATCAGCTGGCCACTCCAGCGCCAGGGGTCCATATCAGTCTCAGTCCCCAGCACCGGGGAGTTCTTACGAGTGCGGAGAGTTTGGGCACCACCGTAGGGAGTGTCCCCGTCTTGTTTCCAGATCTTATCAGCAGAGGGGGCAACCCTCGTCATCTGGTCCTTCTACTTCAGCACCCGCCCCGCCAGCTAGGGGTGAGGGTCAGACAGCTAGGGGTCGCTCTCGAGGGGGAGGCCGATCAGGCGGACAGGCTAGATGCTATGCTTTTCAGGGCCGATCTGAGGCCGTTGCTTCTGATGCTGTCATTACAGGTATTATTTCAGTCTGCCACAGAGATGCCTCAGTATTGTTTGATCCCGGTTCTACTTATTCTTATGTGTCTACATATTTTGCTCCTCATTTGGGCACGACCCGAAGGAGTCTTGAGCTGCCAGTGCATGTATCTACCCCGGTAGGGGATACTATTGTTGTGGACCATGTATACCGGTCCTGTTTGGTCACTATTGGAGGTCTGGAGACCCGAGTAGACCTGTTGCTTCTCAGCATGATTGATTTTGATGTTATATTGGGCATGGATTGGTTATCTCCATGTCATGCTATTCTGGACTGTCATGCTAAGACAGTCACTTTGGCTATGCCGGGCATTCAGAGGATCGAGTGGCGAGGCACGACTTAGTATGTACCTAGCAGGGTAATATCTTTCCTCAAGAGCCAACGAATGGTTGGGAAGGGATGTCTCTCTTATTTAGCATTTGTGCGGGAGGTCGAGGCCCGGACTCCCAGTATTGATTCTGTTCCCATTGTGCGAGACTTTCCTGATGTGTTTCCCTCAGACCTGCCGGGCATGCCGCCGGACAGGGATATTGATTTTGGTATCGATTTGGTGCCGGGCACTCAGCCTATTTCTATTCCTCCGTATCGTATGGCACCAGCTGAGTTGAAGGAATTGAAGGAGCAGCTCCAGGAACTCCTAGATAAGGGGTTTATTCGGCCGAGTGTGTCGCCGTGGGGTGCACCGGTCCTGTTTGTTAAGAAGAAGGACGGATCTATGAGGATGTGTATTGACTATAGGCAGCTAAACAAAGTAACAGTGAAGAATAAGTATCCTCTGCCTCGTATTGATGATTTATTTGATCAGCTCCGGGGAGCTAGGGTGTTCTCGAAGATTGATCTTCGTTCAGGCTACCATCAGCTGAAGATTAGAGAGTCCGACATTATGAAGACTGCATTCAGGACCAGATATGGTCACTATGAGTTCCTTGTGATGTCTTTTGGGTTGACCAATGCCCCAGCAGCATTTATGCATCTGATGAACAGTGTGTTCAGGCCCTATCTTGATTCATTTGTGATCGTGTTCATTGATGACATTCTAGTCTACTCTCGTAGCCAGGAGGAGCATGCTCGGCACTTGAGTATTGTGTTGCAGAGATTGAGAGAGGAGAAGTTGTATGCCAAGTTCTCCAAATGTGAGTTCTGGCTTGAGTCCGTGGCATTTTTAGGGCACGTGGTGTCCTGTGATGGTATTCGGGTAGATCCGAGGAAGGTCGAGGCGGTGCGAGTTGGCCCGGACCGACCTCGATTCTTCGAGATCCGTAAGCTTTCTGGGATTGGCAGGGTATTATCGCCGATTCGTTCAGGGGTTCTCTTCTATTGCGTCACCCTTGACTAGATTGACTCAGAAGGGTGTTCCTTTCTTATGGTCCGAGGAGTGTGAGGAGAGCTTTCAGAAGCTCAAGACAGCACTGACCACAGCACCCGTCTTGATTCTACCGACAGCTTCAGATTCTTATACTGTATATTGTGATGCCTCAGGAGTTGGCATTGGTTGTGTGTTGATGCAGGAGGGTAGGGTCATTGCTTATGCTTCTCGTCAGTTGAATCCCCACGAGAAGAACTACCCTGTTCATGATTTGGAGCTAGCAGCCATAGTTCATGCTTTGAAGATTTGGAGGCATTACCTGTATGGTGTCTCCCGTGAGGTGTTCACGGATCATCGCAGCCTTCAGCACTTATTCAGACAGAAGGACCTTAATTTGAGACGGCGGAGGTGGTTGGAGTTGCTTAAGGACTATGATATCACTATTTTGTATCATCCGGGAAAGGCCAATGTGGTGGCCGATGCCTTGAGTTGGAAGGCGGTTAGCATGGGCAGCTTAGCTTTCATCCCAGTTGGGGAGAGGCCATTTGCTTATGATGTTCAGGCCCCAGCCAATCGGCTAGTGAGATTAGATATTTCGGAGCCGAGTCGAGTGTTGGCTTGTGTTGTTTCTCGATCGTCCTTATATGATCGCATCAGGGAGCGACAGTATGATGACCCACATTTGCTTGTCCTTAAGGACAAAGTGCAGCATAATGATGTTAGAGATGTGACTATCGACAGTGATGGTGTTTTGAGAATGCAGGGCCGTATATGTGTGCCCAATGTTGATGGTTTGCGGGAGTTGATACTTGAAGAGGCACACGGTTCGCGGTACTCTATTCACCCAGGTGCCGCAAAGATGTACCAAGACTTGAGACAGCACTACTGGTGGAGGAGAATGAAGATGGATATTGTTAGGCATGTAGCTAAGTGCCTCAATTGCCAGCAGGTCAAATATGAGCATCAGAGACCGGGCGGTGTTCTTCGGCGTATGGTTATTCCCGAGTGGAAATGGGAGAGGATCACCATGGATTTTGTTACTGGGCTTCCTCGGACAGCGAGGAAGTTTGATTCTGTATGGGTGATTGTTGATCGGCTGACTAAGTCCGCACATTTCATCCCGGTTAGTACTACTTACTCATCGGAGCGGTTGGCATCGATCTTTATTCGGGAGATTGTCAGGTTGCATGGGGTCCCAGTGTCTATTATATCTGATAGAGGCACTCAGTTCACTTCTCAGTTTTGGAGAGCATTTCAGCGGGAGATGGGTACGCGGGTTGAGTTGAGCACCGCATTTCACCCCCAGACAGACGGACAGTCTGAGCGCACTATTTAGATCCTGGAGGATATGTTGCGGGCATGTGTGATTGACTTTGGTGGTTCGTGGGATGAGTTCTTACCACTTGCTGAGTTTGCCTACAACAACAGCTACCAGTCGAGTATTCAGATGGCCCCGTACGAGGCATTGTATGGCGGACGGTGTAGATCTCCCGTGGGATGGTTTGAGCCTGGTGAGGTTAGATTGATAGGGACCGAGTTAGTCCAGGATGCTCTGGATAGAGCAAAGTTAATCCAGGAGAGGCTTCGTACAGCACAGTCTCGTCAGAAGAGTTATGCGGACCGTAGAGTTCGAGAGTTGTCTTTCATGGTTGGTGACGGAGTATTGTTGAAGATTTCACCTATGAAGGGTGTTATGAGGTTTGGGAAGAAAGGAAAGTTGAGTCCCATGTACATTGGTCCTTTTGAGATACTTAGGAGAGTTGGAGAGGTGGCATATGAGTTGGCCTTGCCGCCCAACTTATCCAGCGTTCATCCAGTATTCCATGTGTCTATGCTCCGGAAGTACATTGGAGATCCGTCTCATGTATTAGACTTCAGTACCATTCAGCTTGATGGTGATCTATCCTATGATGTGGAGCCTATTGCTATTTTGGGTCGCCAAGTAAGGAAGTTGAGGTCGAAGGAGATTGCATCGGTTAAGGTTCAGTGGAGAGGTCGACCCGTAGAGGAGGCTACTTGGGAGGTTGAGCAGGAGATGCGGAGCAGATACCCTCAGCTATTCGAGACTTCAGGTATGTTTCTTGACCCGCTCGAGGACGAGCGTTTGTTTAAGTTGGGGAAAGTGTGACGACCCGGCCCGTCGTCACGGGAATTACCACCCCGTTATGTTGTAAATACATGTTTTATAATTTTATATCAATGTCAGAGTCTATCGGGTGAGTTAGGAGTGATTGGGATTGGAAATGAGGCATATAGCCTTTGTGAAGGAAACTTGAATAAGGAAAGTCAACCCGGAGTTGACTATTTAGCTAGAGGGCTCGGAATCGGATTCTGATGATTTGGTTAGTTCTGGAAGGTGATTTGTGACTTAGGGGAGCAATCGGAATTGAATTCGGAGGTCCGGTGTAGTTTTAGGCTTGAATTGGCTAAGGTTGAATTTTGGCGAAATCCGAACGGTAGGTGAGATTTTGATCCGGGAGTCGGAATGGAATTCCGACAGTTGCAGTAGCTCCGTTAGGTGATTTTGGATGTGCCTGCAAAATTTCAGGTCATTCGGACGTCGTTTGGTCGGGTTTTCCATCGAATGTGTAATTCGGAAAGTTTTAAGAAATTTAGGCTTGAATCCGTGTGTAATTGGTGATTTTGATGTTTAGGATGGTATTTTTATGATTGGAACAAGTTCGTATCGTGTTTTGGGGTATGTTGGTGGTTTTCGTTGGGGTCCCGGGGGCCTCGGGGTGAATCCGGACCATCATCCGGCATTTGGAAGCATGAAATGGTCTGCTGAAATCTGCAGATCACTGGGCATAAAATAAGCCTTCGCGTTCGCGAAGGAAGGTTCCGCGTTCGCGAAGGCCAGGTTCAGTAAGGCATCGCGTTCGCGAGGGCAATGCCGCGTTCGCGAAGGTTGAGGCCAGTTGGCCATCGCATTCGCGATGGGTGGGTCGCGTTCGCGTAAGAGGAAAAGGTAAGGCATCGCGGACGCGTGACTTCACGTCGCGTTCGTGTAGAGTAAAAGTCAGGAGGCTGAGGAATTGATCTTCGCGGACGCGTGAGAGCGTGCCGTGTTCGCGATGAAGAAGAGGAAAAAGGCATCGCGTTCGCGTGAGAGGCGTCGCGAACGCGATGAAGAAAAGAGGCTGGCAGTGAAGTTAAGTTCAGAACAGAACCAGTCGCGGGTTTAATACCCAAAAACGCCATTTTTGAGTTCTAGAGAGAGAAACTCACGGGAATTGCTGGTAATTCATCGGGGATTCGTTGGAGGTAAGTTTTGTGGCTTAATTACATCATTTTAACATGAAATCATGGGTTAAATTTCGGTAAATAGAAGATTAAAGGTGGGTTTGAGCCCTAGGCCTAAATTTAAGAAAAATACTGATTTGAGTGGGCAAATGGAGTCCGATTTTGGTAAATTTTATATGCCTAGACTCGTATCGAGATGAGGATTTCGAATATGTGATTTTTGTAATTTTTCGACAAGTGTACCAAAAGTCGGGTTTTGACAACTTGTGGGTTTTGATATAAATTGGGTTATTTCGAATGAATTTCGTGAAATTAGCGTATATTGATGCATTCTCTATGATTTTGAGCGGAGTTGGCATCCGAGGAGATTGATTTGCGAGGCAAGCGCAAGGCGGATTGAAGCTTCTACCGGTTCGAGGTGAGTGGTGGTAGTAAATAATGTACTGAGGGTTTGAAACCCCGTACTAGCACTTCACAGTGCTATATTGAGATGAGACACACGTTCTATGACGGGCGTGGTGAAATTGTGATGGGGGGTTCGGACTTAGTCCTTCCCGGCTAATAGAATACTGTGTGGTATGACTGTTACTAATATTACAACTGTACAATAGGGCTAAAAGCCATGTTTGGGGCCTTGTGCCGATCTGTAGAGCATTAGAGAACCTATAAAGCTAGGTGACCCTTATATCATGTTGGAAACATACACTCAGCCGTAGCTCTAGCTGTATAGCATAATATGAGCCCGTACTAGATATGTACATTGAGAGAGATTATCTAGGGTGGAATTCCCTGTTCTAGCTGAGTGGGCCTGAAAGGCCAAGTTTATATTGACTAAAACTGAGACAGGGTCAAGGACCCATTGTGATATATTATATTGGGCCTGAGAGGCCAAGTACATACTGACCGGGATAGGGTCGAGGACCCATTATGAGGTATTATGTATATAGATACCTGTATTGGATCGGACTGCACGCCGCAGTAATGTACATGTAATATACATGTAATATACATGTGGGACGGACTGCACGCCGCAGTATTATTGCGCTTGGGCTGTAGGAGCCCCTTCGGAGTCTGAGTCTGCACACATTCTCAGTGAGCACCGGTGTATATGATGGGATCGGGCTGCACGCCGCAGCAGTATAGAGATATATACATATATATATTGGATCGGACTGCACGCCGCAGTAATATTTGTGTGGATCGTGCTGCACGCCGCAGTATTATAGTGCTTGGGCATAGGGAGCCCCTCCAAAGTCTGTATACACCCCCAGTGAGCGCCGTCGACGTAAAATGGAGCGGGCTGCGCGCCGCAGCGGTATATGTATTGGAGCGGGCTGCACGCCGCAGCATTATACTTAATCATACCCTACTATCTACTTAAATACTTATACATTATAGACATAAGTATGTGTCTTTATATGTTGAGATGGCCGTACACCGTAGGGGTACGAGTGAGGGTTGGTTCGGGGTGGAATCTTGTAGAGATAAACGTAGATTGGAGGTTAGAGTACTACTATAGTGATGACGTACCTGTGAGGGTTGCCTTAGAACTGCTAAGTGATAGCACAGGATTTCTTACCTTCGGTTATTATTTATTATTGTTACTCACTGAGTTGAAATATACTCACCCCACTCCCTGCACTTTCTGTGCAGATCCACAGGTGCCCGAGAGCAGTTGAGACATTATAGCTGCTGATCCTTGTCTACTTTTGCGGAGATTACTAGGTAGCTGCCAGCGTCCGCAGAGCTTGTTTTCTCCTTCTTTATCATCTTGTTGATTTCCTACTTGCCTAGACTTGATTGTATTAGGATGCTATCCTGTAGAGGCTCAGTCTCGTGACACCACGATATGTTTGGGACCGTATTTTGTATGTTTTACGTCTCGGTTATCACCGGATATGATTATTTACTGTTTAAGTTTAAGTTATTTAATAATTGGCTGGTTTAAGGGATAATATGGTCGGGCTTGTCTAGCATTGTGTTGGGCGCCATCACGACCAGGGTTTGGGTCGTGACACAAGACTTGCTTGATAAAAGTTTCAATAGGCCCAGTATTTCTCCATGGGGTGCGCCCGTATTGTTTGTCAAGAGGAAAGATAGATCAATGAGATTGTGTATAGATTGTCGACAATTGAACAAGGTCACAATAAATAATAAGTACCCATTGCCGAGGATTGATGATTTGTCCGACCAACTTCAGGGTGCCCAAGTTTTTTCTAAGATCGACTTGAGATCTGGCTACCATCAGTTGAGGATAGGGTGTTTGATGTCCCTAAGACAACTTTCCTTGGTACGGGCGTTATGAGTTCTTGGTGATGTCGTTCGGGTTGACTAATTCCCTAGTAGCTTTCATAGATTTGATGAACCGAGTGTTCAGCCTTTATTCGGATTCGTTCGTGATAGTCTTCATTGACGATATCTTGATTTATTCCCACAGTCATGAGGATCATGAGCAATATCTAAGTGTGGTTCTTCAGGCTCTAAGAGATAGTGAGTTGTATGCTAAGTTTTCGAAGTGTGAGTTCTGGTTGAGTTCAGTCGCTTTATAGGGTCATGTTGTTTCCACAAAAGGGTATTCAGGTAGATCCAAAGAAGATAGAGTCAGTTAAGAACTGGCCTCAACCCACATCAGCTATAGAAATTTGGAGTTTCTTGGGTTTGGCAGGCTATTATCATCGATTTGTGGAGGGGCTTTCATCTATTGCAGCCCCGATGACCAGGCTGACCCAGAAGGGTGCCTAGTTTAGGTGGCCGGATGAGTGCAAGGCGAGTTTCTAGAAGCTCAAGATAACTTTGACTAGGTGCCAGTTTTGGTTTTACCCACATTTTCAGGCCATATATAGTTTATTGTGATGCATCTCGTGTTGGACTTGGTACAACGATGATGCAGAATGGCAAGGTCATTGCTTATGCTTCATGTTGGTTGAAGATTCATGAGAAGAACTATCCAGTCCATGATTTGGAGTTAGCAACCATTATTCACACGCTGAAGATTTGGAGGCATTATCTGTATGGCATGGCATGTGAGGTGTTCACGTTCCACAAAAGTTTGCAATACTTGTTCAAGTAGAAGGAGCTAAATTTGAGGCAAAAGAGGTGGTTGGAGCTGTTAAAAGACTATGATATCACCATCTTATATCATTAGGGAAAGGCCAATGTAGTGGCCGATGCTTTGAGTAGGAAGTCGGCCAATATGAGCAGTCTTGCGTATATTCTGGTAGGTGAGAGACCGCTTGCTTTCGATGTCCAGGCTTTGGCCAATCAGTTCATGAGGTTTGGTGTTTTTGAGCCCAAGCGTATATTAGCTTGTACAGTTGCTCGCTCTTCTTTATTGGAGCGTATCCGAGATTCATAGTATGATGATCCTCATCTATGTGTCGTCAGAGATACGGTGCAGCACGGAGATGCCAAGCAGGTTACACTAGGAGATGGTGGAGTTTTGAGGAAGCAGGGTCGTATCTATGTGCCTAATATGGATGGACTTCTGGAGTTGATTCTAGAGGAGGCCCATAGTTCATGGTACTCTATTCATCCGGGCTCTGCCAAGAAGTATCAGTATTTGCGACAGCATTATTGGTGGAGAAGAATGAAGAAGGACATTGTCGCGTATGTGGCTCTGTGTTTGAATTGTCAGCAGGTTAAGTACGAGCATCAGAGATCTATTGGTTTATTCTAGAATATTGATATTCCTGAGTGAAAGTGGGAGCGTATCACCATGGACTTCATTGTTAGACTCCCACAGACTCAGAGGAAGTTTCATGTAGTATGTGTTATTATTGATAGGCTGACCAAGTCATCACATTTCATTCATGTGGCACCTTCCTATTCTTCTGAGAAGTTAGCTGAGATTTAAATTCGGGAGATTGTTCGTCTTCATGGTATTCCCGTGTCTATCATATCAGACCGAGGTACGTAGTTTACCTCACATTTCTAGAGAGCAGTTCAGAGAGAGTTGGGCACACGGGTTGAGTTGAGCACAATGTTTTATCCTTAGATGGAAGGTCAGTCCGAGCGGACTATTCAGATATTAAAGGATATGCTCCGAGCTTGTGTTATTGATTTTGGAGGCTCGTGGGAGTTCTTGTGTCACGACCCAAATCCGGTCGTGATGGCGCCCAACAATTAAGCTAGGCCAGCCAGACCAACAATTATTTTTCACAGATAAATATCGGTCCTAAATATGAGTCAAAGAAACTCCAATAATAATAATACAAACAAATGCTGAGAAGTGCGAAAACGAACTAACACTCCCAAAGATCTGAAGTCACAAGTCTAAGTTTCTTCAAAACTGCCGAAACTAACATTCGATCCAAAACCCGACCTAAACACCCCCGATTGACCTGAAATTTTGCATGCACGTCCAAAATAACCTAACGGAGCTACTACAACTCTCAGAATTCCATTACGAGCCCCGGATCAAAATCTTACCTACCGTTCGGATTTCGCTAATATTCAACCTTAGCCAATTCAAGCCTAAAACTACACCGGACCTCCGAATTTAATTCTGATTGCTCTCCTAAATCATAAATGATCCCCCGAAACTAGTCGAATCATTAGAATTTTATTCTGAGCTGTCTAACTCATCGGTCAACATTCGGTTGACTTTTTCCAAACTATCCTTTTCATAAAGAGGCATATGACCTCATTTCTATCTAAATTTCTGCCGATTTGCTTCTAACTTTCCAAACACATATAAATAAGCATATAGAAGTGTTAAATGAAGAAAACGGGATGATAACTCCCGTAACAATGAGTTGGGTCGTTACATTCTCCCCAACTTAAACAAACGCTCGTCCACGCGCGGGTAAGAAACATACCTGAGGTCTCAAATAAGTATGGATATCTGCTCCACATCTCATGTTCGGTCTCCCAAGTTGCTTCCTCCATGGGACGACCTCTCCACTACACTTTCACTGAAGCTATGTCCTTAGATCTCAACTTATGAACTTGTCGACCCAAAATGGCTATCGGCTCCACATCATAGGTCAAGTCCTCATCTAACTGTTTCGTGCTGAAGTGTAACACCTGTGACGGGTCTCCAACATACTTCCGGAGCATAGATACATGGAACACCAGATGAACTCCCGGCAAACTGGGTGCCAAAGAAAGCATATAAGCCACCTCCCCAACTTTCCTAAGCACCTCAAAACGTCCCATGAACCTTGGGCTCAACTTCCCTCTCTTTCCAAACCTCATAACGCCCTTCATAGGCGAAACCTTCAGCAACACCTTCTCACATACTATATAAGACACTTCTCGGACCTTCCGGTCCGCATAACTCTTCTGACGTGACTGAGCTGTGCGAAGCCTCTCCTGAATCACATTCACCTTGTCTAAGGCATCCTGTACTAACTCTGTCCCTAACAACCTAGCCTCGTCGGGCTCAAACCAATCGACTGGAGATCTACACCGCCTCTCATATAAAGCCTCATACGGTGCCATCTGAATGCTGGACTGATAGTTATTATTATAAACGAACTCTGCAAGAGGCAAGTAATCAGCCCATAAACCACCGAAATCAATGACACAAGCACGCAACATGTCCTCCAGTATCTGAATAGTACGCTCCGACTGCCCATCCGTTTGTGGATGAAATGCTGTGCTCAACTCTACCTGTGAACCCAACTCTCGCTGAAATGTCCTCCAGAACTGAGAAGTGAACTAGGTACCTCTATTTGATATGATAGAAATGGGAACTCCATGCAATCTCACAATCTCGCAGATGAATATCTTTGCCAGCCGTTTCGAGGAGTATGTAGTACACACTGTAATGAAATGAGCTGACTTGGTCAGCCTATCTACAACCACCCAAACTGAATCAAACTTCCTCGCCGTCCGAGGGAGTCCACTAACAAAGTCCATAGTGATCCTTTCCCATTTCCACCCGGGAATATCAATACGCTGGAACACACCACCAGGCCTCTGATGCTCATACTTGACCTGCTGACAGTTTAGGCACCGTGCGACATGATTCACAATATCTTTCTTCATCTTTCTCCACCAGTAATGCTGCCTCAAATCCTGAAACATCTTCGCGGCACCTGGATGAATAGAATACCGCGAGCTGTGGGCCTCCTCTAATATCAACTCACGAAGGCCATCAACATTGGGCATGCATATCCGGCCTTGCATCCACAACACACCATCACTATCAATAGTGACATCTCTGGCATCATCATGTTGAACTCTGTCCTTAAGGATAAGTAAGTGTGGATCATCATACTGGTGCTCTCGAATACGGTCATATAAATAAGACCGAGCTACCACGCAAGCCATAACCCGACTGGGCTCAGAGATATCAAGCCTCACCATCTGATTAGCTAACGCCTGAACATCAACTGCAAGGGGTCTCTCCCTAACTGGAATATATGCCAAGCTGCCCATACTAATAGCCTTCCGGCTCAATGTATCAGCCACTACATTGGCCTTCCCAGGATGGTACACAATGGTAATATCATAGTCTTTAAGCAATTCGAGCCACCTCCGCTGCCTCAAATTGAGATCTTTCTGCTTAAACAAATGCTGAAGACTGCGGTGGTCTATATATACATCACAAGATACACCATACAAGTAACGCCTCCAAATCTTCAAGGCATGAACAATAGCAGCTAACTCTAAATAGTGAACATGGTAGTTCTTCTCGTGGGTATTTAGCTTACGAGAATCATATGCAATAACTCTATCCTCCTGCATCAATACACAACCGATCCCAACTCTAGAAGCATCACAATACACCATTTAAGACCCTGAAGCTGATGGAAACACAAGTACCGAAGCTGTGGTCAAATCCGCCTTGAGCTTCTGAAAGCTCTCCTTACATTCATCAGACCACACAAATGGAGCATTCTTCTGTGTCAACTTCGTCAAAGGTGAAGCAATAGATGAGAAACCCTGAACAAACCAACGATAATAGCCTGCCAAGCCGAGGAAACTCCGAATCTCAGTAGCTGAGGAAGGTCTGGGCTAATTCTGCACCGCCTCGACCTTCTATGGGTCAACCCGAATACCATCACTAGACACTACATGTCCCAGAAAAGTCACAGTATCAATCCAGAATTCACATTTAGAGAATTTTGCGTAGAGCTTTTCTTCTCTCAACCTCTGCAATACCACCCTCAAGTGCTGTGCATGCTCCTTCTGGTTGAGTGAATACACCAGGATATCATCAATAAACACGATCAAGAAAGAATCAAGGTACGGCCGAAATACACTATTCATCAAGTGCATGAATGTGGCTGGGGCATTAGTCAGCCCGGAAGACATCACCAAAAACTCATAGTGCCCATATCTCGTTCTGAACGCTATCTTCATAATGTCTGAATCCCTAATCTTCAGCTGGTGATAACCCGATCGAAGATCAATCTTAGAGAATATACTAGCTCCTTGGAGCTTATCAAACAAGTCCTCAATACGAGGCAATGGGTACTAATTCTTCACTGTCACCTTCTTTAACTGCCTGTAATCAATGCAAATTCTCATTGTGCCATCTTTCTTCACGAACAATACCGGTGCACCCCAGGGTGACACACTCGGGCGAATGAACCCCTTATCTAAGAGTTCCTGGAGCTGTTCTTTCAATTCTTTTAACTCAGCTGGTGCCATGCGATAGGGAGGAATAGAAATGGGCTGAGTGCCCGGCACCAAGTCAATACCAAAGTCAATATCCCTATTAGGCGGCATGCCCGACAGGTCTGCTGGAAATACATCCGGAAACTCCCTCACAACGGGGATCGAATCAAGATTGGGTGTCTTAGCCTTGACATCTCTAATGAAGGCCAAATAAGATAAACAACCCTTCGCAATCATTTGTTGGGCTTTTATATAAGAAATCACCCTGTCGGATCCATAGTCAGTCAAGCCACGCCACTCGATCCTCGGATTACCTGGAATAGCCAATGTGACTGTCTTGGCATGACAGTCCAGAATCGCATGGTAAGGAGATAACCAATCCATGCCTAGAATCACGTCAAAATCCACCATGCCCAATAGTAACAAGTCCACTCGGGTCTCCAGATCCCCAATAGTAATAAGACATGATCGATATACCTGATCCACACCAATAGTATCACCTACCAGGGTAGACATATGCACGTGCAAGGCAAGAATACCACGGGTCATACCCAAATGGTGTGCAAATATGAAGAAACATAGGAATAGGTGGATCCGGGATCAAATAAGACAGAAGCATCCTTGTGGCAGACTGAGATAATACCTGAAATGACAGCATCTGAGCTACTAGCATCCTTCATATCCGGAAGAGAATAGAAAGGAGCCTGGCCTCCACCAGTACGATCATCGCCCCTTGGGCGACCTCTGGCCACCACTCCTAGCTGACTGTGTTGGTGCTGAAGAAACAGGAGAAGAAGTTGAGGGATGATCCCTCTGCTGAGACCACTTACTTAGCCACTGAGGACACTCTCTCCTGATAAGGCCAAACTCGCCACGCTCAAAGCAACGGCCTGAAGATGGAGGAAGGAACTGCTGAGGACCCCTCACTGCAGATGAATCCTGAGCTGAAGTTGTAGGAGCAGATCTCTGAGCTGGAAGAGCACTCAATGCAGGTTGACTATGCTGACGACCCTGCTGACCCTGATGGCCCTGACGACCATGATCTGATGAAGTTCCACCGGACTCTACACGTCCTGACTGATGAGATCTGAATGAACGACCCCTACTATGCTGAGTATGGCCCCTAGACGGAGCACACTGTAACTACCAGTACCACGAGGCCTCTTAGTCTCTCTCTCCTCACACTCTATGCGGCGATCTGTCTCAATCTGACGGGCCGCATCAACCACCTCCTCAAAGGTAACTGCTGAAGCCCTCTCTCCGGTCATCAATATACGGATGGGATAGATAAGACCATCTATTAATCTCATGATCCTCTCTCTGTCCGTCGGAATCATCCATATGGCATGACGGGCTAGTTGTGTGAATCTCAACTCATACTGAGTAACCGACATATCCCCCTGCAGCAGCCACTCAAACTGACGACGTAGCTCCTCTCTCTAGGACTGAGGCATATACTTCTCCAAAAATACGATGGAGAACTGCTGCCAAGTGAGTGCCCCAGCAGGCCTACGCCTCTCAAAATCCTCCCACCACTGAAATGCTGGACTTGTGAACTGAAAAGTGGTGAAAGCAACACCGCTGGACTCCAGAATACACGTAGTGCGTAGCGTACGCTGACACTTATCAAGAAAACCCTGGGCATCCTCGCACTTAGCACCACTGAATGCCGGAGGTTGTAGCCTCTCAAACCTCTCCAGACGATGCTGCTCATCGTCAGGCATAACAAGAACCACATAAGCTGGAGCTGGTGCAACAAGTGCAGCTGGCTGAGCTGGAGCTACCCAGGGGCCGGTAAACCCTGAACTACCAGCTCAGGTGTGCGAGCCACTGGGGTCTGATTCCCTCCCCCTGCTTGTGAAGACACTGCTGCAGTAGAGGCTGCAACCACCTGAGCTAAGCCAGTGCATACTGATAGAATCTGGGCCAAAGCCTCCTGAAGACCCGGTATCTTAATAGAAACTGCCGGTGCCTGAACCTGAGCTGCTGGAGCGTCTGCAGCTGGAACCTGATCCTGAAGCTAGGCCACCAGTGCTGGAATATGACCCTGAGTCTGGTCAGCTAGTGGGTCAGCAGGTGCCGGTATTGTTGCCCTACCTCTACCACGACCACAGCCTCTAGGAGCCAATGGTGGTCATCCGCCATGTCCGCTTGCACGTGTTCTCGCCATCTGCAAGAGAATACAATATGGAAAATTTTAGTTCCACGGTAACACAAACCGCATAATATGAATCCAAGAAAATTGAAGTTTTTCCTAAATTTCTCTAGCTTCCCGAGAATAGATTCGGACGTATACGTACCGATCCACAAAATCCTACTAAACCGGCTCATGACTCACGAGTCCTAGTAACCTAGGCTCTGATATCAATTTGTCACGACCCAAATTCGGTCGTGATGGCGCCCAACAATTAAGCTAGGCCTGCCAGACCAACAATTGTTTTTCACAGATAAATATCGGTCCCAAATGGACAACTCAAGAAGAATATATGAGTCAAAGAAACTCCAATAATAGTAATACGAAAAAATGCAGAGAAGTGCGAAAATGAACTAACACTCCCAAAGATCTGGAGTCACAAGTCTAAGTTTCTTCAAAATTGTCGAAACTAACATTCGATCCAAAACCCGACCTAAACACCTCCGATTGACTTGAAAGTTTTCACACATATCCAAAATCACCTAACGGAGCTACTGCAACTCTCGAAATTCTATTCCGAGCCTCGGATCAAAATCTCACCTACCGTTCGGATTTTGCCAAAATTCAACCTTAGCCAATGCAAGCCTAAAACTACACCGGACCTCCGAATTTGATTCTGATTGCTCTCCTAAGTCATAAATGATCCCTCAAAACTAGTTGAATCATCGGAATTTGACTCCGAGCTGTCTAACTCATCGGTCAATATTCGGTTGACTTTTTCCAAACTATCCTTTTCATAAAGAGGTATATGACCTTATTTCTATCTAAATTTCTTCTGATTTGCTTCTAACTTTCCAAACACATATAAATAAGCATATTAAAGTGTTAAATGAAGAAAACGGGATGATAACTCCCGTAATGACGAGTCGGGTCGTTACATCTCGCCTTTAGCAATGTTTTCCTACAACAATAGCTATCAGTCGAGTATTCAAGTGGCTCCTTATGAGGCTTTTTATGGTAGGTGTGAGCACGTAATTTTTGCCCTATATGAGAATTACTCCCAAAAATTCAAAATAAAAGAGTTTTGTGTTGTTTGCAACTGTTGTGAATTTAGTGTCATTTTTAAAAAATAATATATATATCGCATTTGCATTTAGGATTTAATTCTACATTTAGGAGTAATTAATTTTATCTTACAAAAATAAAAATCACAAAAAATAGGCATCTTTTGCATTTTAGCCTTTAATGTCCTAATTGTGTGATTGTATTTTAATTACCATTTAAAATTAGGTGACAATTATTATTATGAGATTAGTATTTCAAGATAATTTTAGTTTTTATAAATTAATCTTAGTATTTTGGGCTTTATTAATTAGGAAGTTGAATAATGGAGAAGAACAAAATAGAAAAAATTTGGATTGGGCCATCTTGCAAATTAAGTTACAAGCCCAATCCTAAGAACCCTTACCCAACCCAAAACCCCTTGGCCCAAGAAGAAAATTTCAGATTTTTTTAGCAAAAAATAATCATAATTACATGACATAAAGTAGTGGGGGGCAAGGAAATCAAGGAAGAAAACAAGGAGAGGAAAACATGGATTTGGGTTTTCTTTAAATTAAAAAAATATTTTCTTTTTAATAAAAAATCTAAAAATTTTCGAAATTCTTGCCTATAAATAGAAGAGTGGATTTATGAAAAAAAGGGGGGAAAAAGAGAGGAAAAATCGGAAGAGAAGAAAAAATAAAAAAAATTCCCTGCTGTAGTATACACTCGATATACACTCGGGATACAGAAGTATACACGGAAAAAATGCAATTTTTGAGAGTTTCTTTTGAGAAGTGAAAAGAGTTCAAAGCTAGAAAGCCAAAACAAAGAGAAAATCTGGAAAATAGTTTTCTTTTCTATTTTTACTGGTTTGTTTTTGTTTTTTCTCCGTATTGTTGGGATTTTCGGGATTGAGGTGTTGAAGCTACTGCTGGTTGTTACTGTTGTTGTTGCTGTATTTTCACCGCCTTGTTGATTTGTCATTTTTCCATTCCTTTCAAAACCAGGTACATATCTCTTTCACTTGAAGCTGTAATGGTGAATTGTTGAAATAAAAAATGAAGATCTGGATCCGATTATTTGCTGTCCTGTAGTTTATGTTTAGTGTTGTTAGTTTAGATTTGTAATTTATCTATTGAAGTATTCTGTAGTAGCTGAAAAACAAAAAACAAAAACATTGTAATAACTAGTAGTATAGTAGCAATAGTGTATCACATAGCTTAATTAGTTAAAACATGGGTTAGTTAATAATAATTTCAAAAAATTGGTTGGTTACTTACTCACAATAGATTCATAAGTCTTAATCACATATCAGATGTCATTTACACATAGATAAGCTTAAAAATAGGAAATGGTAGATTAGATAGTGCTTTAATCATGTTTTAGATTAATAATCTGGTGATAAAACAAGCCATATTGAAATGAGTAGCATAATTATAAATAGGTCTCTGAGTTATTTATTTACGGATATTGATACAATTTAATTAGAACCATCTTTGTAATGTAAAAATGCCTAGTACATAACGAAACTGGTAATGTATATATTCGTGAGTAGTTAATCGGTTAATTCGGATCCATAGTTAATTAGTTTAATCATTCTTTAAGTCCATTATGTAATCCGTCGCTTTCTCAAATTAGGTATTAACCTGGTATTAACTTCAAAACGCTAGTGTAAGAGGAAGAAGTAGTTTGTTAGTTCTGATTTATGGTAATAAATAATTAATTTGTAGCTAATGTATGATATTGATTTCCTTCACTGAATAAATAAAAGTGCTTTCCATTTCAAATGTGTATCTTTGTTCCGTTGCTTCAATTGTTTCCAATTTTATTTAGTTTGGGCCCAAGGCGTGTTTGGGCCTGAATCTCTGTATAATGCCAACTGGGCTGGCGATAGAATGCCCGAATCAGGTCTGGTTCTTGTAACGACCCGACCGGTCGTTTTAGAAAATTACGCCCCTATCCCTAAATCCAGGCCCCATTGAATAACAAAATTACGGGCCCGGAATGTTTAAATATTAGAAATCGATTAAGGAAAAAACAAATGTAGAAAACATAGCCAAATACTAGTATTGAATCCTTTAATGAAAATTGGGATGAGCCTCGCCCGAATAACAAACACCGGGTCCCCCATTTAGTAATAAGATAACATAGTAGAACCGGAGAGGCTAATAGCAAATTCCATAGCCTCTCCCCAAAGTTAAAAGCCGATAGACGTTATTTAGGGCATGATGTTAATGTACTTTCCATTGAACGAGTGTGCACTTGGTGCGACTCAAATCCAAATCTCGGCAAAGCTGAAATACACCGAAAGTCATAGGCGTACTGGTTGCGGTATCACTCGAGGCATGTTTTCGCGATGCCGCAAATTCTTTAAAATAATACCTAATGTAAAAAGCATTATATGTTGTTTAAAATCTATAATTGAGTCAAACAAGAGTCGGGAACGACAATTGAGCGACCGTGCTAAAACCACGGAACCCGGAAATGCCTAACACCTTCTCCCGGGTTAACAGAGTTCCTTATCCGGATCTTTGCTTCGCAGACATTTTTAAGAGTCAAAATTCCTTGGATTCGGGATTAACCGGTGACTTGGGACACCATTATCATTCCCAAGTGGCGACTCTGATTAATCTCAATAAATCCCGAACCGATTGTCCTTTAATTGAAAAAACTCCTTCTCTTACGTTATTTTATCCGTTTCGGATATTTGAGCATCGGGGTATACCCTACGAGCGTATTTATATGTATGCTTATGTGGGATAGTAAAAAGGGAGGTGTGGCAGTAGGCGGTGTCGATCACCGGTTGGATAGTTTGAGCCGGAAGAGGTTCAACTGTTAGGTACGGATCTAGTACAGGATGCCTTGGACAAGGTTAGGATCATTCATGATAGGCTTCGTACAGCTCAGTCCAGGCAAAAGAGTTATGCTGACTGTAAGGTTCGTGATTTGGCATTAATGGTCGTTGAGCGAATATTGCTTCAGGTTCACTTATGAATGGCGTAATGAGATTTAGAAAGAAGGGCAAACTTAGCCCTAGGTTCATTGGCCCGTTTGAGATTCTCGATCAAGTGGTAGAGGTGGCTTACAGACTTACATTGCCACCGTGTTTGTCACTACTGCACCCAGTGTTTCACGTGACCATGCTTTGGAAGTATCACGACGATCCATCCCACGTGTTAGACTTCAGCACTGTCCACTTGGACAAAGACTTGTCCTATGAGGAGGAGCCGGTAGTTATTCTAGATCGGCATCCTCGTCAATTGATATCAAAGAGTTTTCACTATGTTCGTATTTAGTGGAGAGGTCAGCCCGCTGAGGCATCGACCTGGGAGTCCGAGTCCGATATGTGGAGCTATTATCCCCATCTTTTTTCCGACTCAGGTACTTCCTTCTTATGTTCATTCGAGGACAAACGTTTTAGAGCTAAAAGATGTGATGACCCAAAAAGTTATCAGTTATTTTAGAAATAAATTCAGTATTTCGAGGCCTAAAAACCTTCTTTTTAGCTTACCTCGATTTGCATCTGCAGTCCGGGCACGTAGCCGAAAATCCATTATATGAAAATTTGTGATAAATAATGAATTTTGCATTTAAAGTGAATTTACGTTGACTTTGGTCAACATTTTGAGCAAATGGACCCGGATCCGTGTCCCGACAATCCCGGGAGGTCCATAAGAAAATATGGAACTTGGGCAAATGGCAAGAATTGCATTTCGAGGTCCCTAGCCCGAGAAATAAATTTTTAAAGAAAATTATTTTCTGAAAAATAGACGAGTTTTTGAAAATGAAATGTATTTGAAATTTGATGGTATTGGGCCCTTATCTTGGATCCGGAGCCTGTTACAGGTTTTATATTTAATTTGAGCCGAGCCTATAAAATTTGGTAAAAACGGACTTGAAATGACGTGAATCGAACCTTATTTGAGAAAATTAGAAAAAATGATGTTCTTGAGTGATTTCATGATTTTGATGCTAAATTCATAGTTGTTAAAGTTATTTTGGTGATTTGAATGCACGAGCGAGTCCGTATGATGTTTTTGGACTTGCGTGCATGTTTGGTTTTGGAGCCTCGAGGGCTCAGGTGAGTTTTGGATAGGCTTCAAAGTGAAATTGGTCATAGGAGTTTGCTTGTATATTGCAGGTGTCACACCTCTTTTTTACGCACCCGCAAGGATGCAAAGAGTTTTTCCAATTAAAGGACAATCGAGGTGGGAATTATTTAATTATTTCAGAGTCGCCACTTGGGAGATTTATGGCGTCCCAAGTCACCGGTTAAATCCCGAATCGAGGAAAAGAATGACTCTATTTAACAGTCCGCGAACCAGAAATCCGGATAAGGAATTCTATTAACCCGGGAGAAGGTATTAGGCATTCCCGAATTCCGTGGTTCTAGCACGGTCGCTCAACTGTCGTGTTTGGCTTATCTATCTGCTTTTTACAGTTATGTACTTAGTGCGAATTAATATCCCTTTACCGCTTTGTTATTGATTATGATTTATGAAAGAGAACGTTGCTTAAAAATATGCTTCCGAATCACGTCACATGAAATGCACCCGGATCCTCGACATATTCTTATTCAACATTTCGGGGTTTGGATTTGGGTCACATGAAATGCACACCCGTATTTAAGAAGGTAGAACTAAAATATGCGCCCGGATCGATTACTTATTTACACTGTTGAGAAGGACGTGATATTCTTTAAGAAACGACACATCTCAAAATCTAAGTATTTCATATGTACATTTATGAAGGCTGTGCGACTAGTGTAACTATTGGGCGAGGCGCACCTTTGATTCAAATCTAAAGCGAACTACATCCCACCGTATTTTACTTAGGAGTTGATTCCAAATTATTTAAAACTTGCTACGAACCACACCACATGAAATGCGCCTGTGGTTCCTGACACGCTTTATTTGCTCTTGCACGAAATTGGGGTCGGGTCACATGAAATGCACCCCCAACTCCTTTAATCTAATTACGTCATTCAGTTGAGTAATAACTCCCTAGCTAATCTTGCTTTTAACCTAAGATCTAACGTTAACAGATTTGGAGATTACACACATGAGTAGAGAAGATTGAACAGAGATACAACAGACTAATTCAGGTTTACGTGCATATCTAATGATAGTGTATCTTTGGTCTAGCTACACTTTTCCATAACCAAAACTAGCAATACAAACTTAATTAGAGAATAACAGAACGTAATTAAACATAAGAACTTTGGACGACTACATGATTCAACAGACTTCAAACATAAGCTTCAGGCTTCATTCTTTTCGAACCAAGGAATTACGACAACAGAGATGTGTACCTGGAATGCGGAAGAACAAAGATGAGTGAGCAGTGGCAATGCAGCAACAGTAACAGGAGCAACAACAATAGACCAGTAGCAACCACAGTAAACCAACAGCAACACAATAGACTCAGCAGCAACACAGTAAACACAGGCCAACAGCAACGATAAACCCAACAGCAACAACAATAACCACACCAGTAGCAAACTCAACACAATAACCAACCAACAACCAATAGTCAACACAGCAGCAGCATACAACAATAGGCCAGCAACATCAATGGGCCAGCAGTAACACAATGGACCAGCAGCAACACAATAACCCAAGCAACAACACTCAGCACAGCAGCAACACAATAGACCAAGCCAGCAACCACTAGACACAACAGCAATAACACTGGACCAAAGAACAGCAGCTACCAGTGGCAGTTACAGCCACAATATGCACAGCCACAACAACAACACAAGAACAACACTGGACCAAAGAACAACAGCTACCAGTGGCAGTTACAGCCACAATATGCACAGCCACAACAACAACACAAGAACAACACAGGACCAGCAACAATATGCACATCAACAACACTGGACCAAGCAGCAATACTCAACACAGCAGCAACAATCAAACAAACCAACAACAACCACTAAAACTTTAATGAAGCAGTGGCCAGGATCTATGTGTGAATGACTATATGCTTTCAATGCCTCTCTATGTCTTTTTCGAAAATGGATCTTTGCTGTGTCTATTTCTATCCCAGGTTTTTTCTTTTCAGCTATTACTGTCTTTTTTTCTCTCCAGGTACTCTCCAGTGTTCTCCCCAAATCTTTCTAATCCCCCTTTACTGTTTCAACTTAATGCTCTATTTATAGCCAAAAACCCCAACCCCTCCTGAAGGTCTGCCCAATTAATTAACCCTTGCCCACACTCCTCTCTGCCAAACCATGCTCTGTCAGTCTTATTCCCTCTGTTTCAGCCACTAAGTTGTGCTTAAGCATGGGCTTTAGTTAATTAATCACAGGAGACAGCTGGTGGTGCACTCTGCTGTACAGCAGGTTCCACCAGCAGTCTTAATGCCTTACCCCTTTCAATTACACCATTCAAGCCTATATCAACAAACACTATATCCAAACATCCTCCTTAACTCAGAATCCAGCATTGATACCAATCAGCTATAACCAATTCGAATTCCTAATTCGAAACATTACAATTCAACTTCAATTCGACAGAAGTTCAAACATGGAATTGATCGGTATTAACACTAATGTCCTACTGCTCTAAACAACATTTATAACTATTCGACGATATTCGTTTAATCGATTATAACACCTAGAATCGATAACACACAATCGACTAGATAAAATTTCGATTCAACGGCATCTCGGACTCTACAGTGTCTCGGCAGAGAACAGGGTAATGTAGGAACATGGTTCGACTTTGATAATCGAATTGCATACGCGCACTCAATTACAAGTATCATCATACAATCAAATAGAAACAAGTTGGTCGACCAAATAAAGGGGTCTATTGGAGATGAAAACAGAAAAATAAAAGAAAAACACAAAGATAGAAATTCACACGATTAACTAATGAAATAAGAAGAAAGAAAAGGAGAAATACCGCGCAAGATGAATATCCGAACTTGAACGGACCCCGGACCCGTCTTCAACTCGAACTTGGACTTTTGAAGTCGAAAAGAACTTAATCGAAGTATTTTCAACCGAAAATACTCCGATTAAGGTCTATTAGACTCCGAATCTTTACTCAATCGGACGAATTTTAGCACTTGGGTTTTTAGGGTTCTTGTCCGGTTCTTTAAACTAATATTCGAGAAAATTGGGAGTGATTTGAGATAAAATGAAGATGGATTCAAAGAGTAGGAGGTGAGGCGGTTGTATGGTGTGGTTGTGGACGGCCGACGATGCCTTGCCGCCGGGTTTCAGGCGGAGGTTGTGGTCCGGCGGCTAGGGTTTTGGTGAGAGACACATATGAGGGGTCCGTTTGGGCGAATGAAGCGGGGGGTAAGGGTTTGGGGTGCCTTTTTTGTTTTTGGTATATTAAAAGGTGTGAGTTGATTTGGACCGTTGGATCACCGTTCATGGATGGCTGGGATTTAATGACACTATTGGACCGGGCAGGGGTGGCTGGGCGCTGGGCTGGGGGACTGGGCTGGTGTGTTGGCCGATTTGGGCCTGGGGTTTAATTATAAAGTGGCCCAATCCTATCTCTTTAATATTAGACTCCATGATGTATTACATATATATGTATATATATATATATATATATATATATATATATGTATATATATATATATATATATATATATATATATATTAACTTGTAACACAATTACATTTTCCACTACAATTATCCTACATAATTACATATCACCCGAAAAATGTAAATCACATAATTTTGATATCAAACACTAAAAATGCAAAACCTAATGTATATTTTTTGTATTTTATTAATTTAAATAAATAAACATGCACACAAAAATATAAATTTAAGATAAAAATAACACAAAATCACAAAAATCATGCCCAACACGAAACTATTTTTATTTTGAATTTTCTGGGAGTACTTCTCGGGTAAGGCAAAAATCACGTGCTCACAGCTGCCCCTCTTTGCGCGTAAACACGCAGAGTTTTCGTGCAAAGATAAGTGAGCGGATATAAGCGATTTTTACCCATTCGAGCACTCCGTATGAAGCATTTTGGAAAAGTTTTGACCGAACCTTGCTTCAAAGGTCTCCTACATATCCCCTGGCTAAAAGGGAATCAGGTCAATGTAGTTCGGGAAGTTCTGGTAGCTGGGACTACCATGACTGTTGCGATCTCGCTGTTACTGCCGTTATTGCTGTTACTGCTGTTACCACCGCTTAGCTGATCTCCTTGTTACACCGTACTAAGCAACAAAAACAAGAAGCTAGACTAAGTTACAGTACTACAAGTTCTTATCTATCCTTTTTAACTTGATCTTGTCGCGCTCCTTGCCATCCTGTCTGACTTGGTGTTCCTTCTGATGCTTCTTCTCTTCCGCCAATTGTTATTTCGGCCTATCTTGATTGCCGAACTCCGACCGTTGTAACCTTCTTTATGATCTTTGAACTATTCTCTTCGCAATCTGAATCTATCTGTTCTGATCCTTGTTGCCTCTCTCTGCTTACGAACTTGGATTCAGGCCGGAGATTTCCGTTACATTCAACCGCTTTCCTCAACCAATTAAAATAGATCGCCACTCCATTCTCCAGGCGGGCTCCCTGACTTCAACTACTACTTCAAAATAAAATCGCCACTCCATTCTCCGGGCGGGCTCCCTGACTTCAACTGCTACTTCAAAATAAAATCGCCACTCCATTCTCCAGGCAGGCTCCTTGACTTCAACTGCTACTTCAAAATAAAATCGCCACTCCATTCTTCAGGCGGGCTCCCTGACTTCAACTGCTACTTCAAAATAAAATCGCCACTCCATTCTCCAGGCGGGCTCCCTGACTTCAACTACTACTTCAAAATAAAATCGCCACTCCATTCTCCAGGCGGGCTCCCTGACTTCAACTACTACTTCAAAATAAAATCGCCACTCCATTCTCCGGGCGGGCTCCCTGACTTCAACTACCACTTCAAAATAAAATCGCCACTCCATTCTTCGGGCGGGCTCCCCGACTTCAACTACTACTTCAAAATAAAATCGCCACTCCATTCTCCAGGCGGGCTCCCTGACTTCAACTACTACTTCAAAATAAAATCGCCACTCCATTCTCCAGGCGGGCTCCCCGACTTCAACTACTACTTCAAAATAAAATCGCCACTCCATTCTCCAGGCGGGCTCCCTGACTTCAACTACTACTTCAAAATAAAATTGCCACTCCATTCTCCAGGCGGGCTCCCTGACTTCAACTACTACTCACTGATTACATCCTATCTTGATTATCTTCCCTTTGCCTCTTGTACCATTTCCTTCTTCCTGCATTGCCTCTCGGACCACCTTCTCTTCTGAATTATCCTGTCTTGGAATTGCCTTCCCCTGGGTCGTATTACTTTTTCTTCTGGCTGCTGGGGGTATTTTGGAACTGTTTACTCGCCTGCTGGGGATGATGCTGCCGAGGAAGTATTCTTTGTTTCCTTCACCCCTCATTCTCTTCCTTCTTCCCATACCTCATGTGGGACTCACGCTTTTGCCTCCTCGAGCAAATTATGGAATGTAATACTGCTGGAGGAATCTCGAAGCCATTGTTTTATTTTCCCACAACTGTTGGGGATGATACCGGGCTCAAAGATCATTCCATCTTGTGTTGCTTTCTACCCTTATCCCCTGGGTCTTTGCTTTCAAGAAAATTTTCGCAACAGGAGAAAATTTTCTGCCCCTGTTTGATAAACTTCTGGACGGTATGCTTTTCTGCCAACGAACCCTCTTTTCCTGCTTTTAAATCAAAGAAAAATTGTTAGTTTCAAAACGCGGTGAGTGGTCGTGCCACTCTTGTTGGGGCCATTTTCTTTTCTCTTTCAGCTGCTTGGCCTCTCTCGAACTTTGAGGGCGACGTTGACGCTTGCCGGGGACGATGCTCTTTCCACGAACGACCTCTCATCTTTCCTTTTATTCCAATCTTTGGTTTGGTCCGACTCTTTTTAGCCGGTGATCTGTCACGTGAAATCATCTTTCGGACATGCCACATGTGTCCATCATACTCCATAATTCTTGCGAACCTTCTACTCAGCCTGTCATCCCAATCTTACTATCGTAACGACTTCTGTCTTATTGCCTCGTTCCATGCCTATTCACTTTCAATATACCGCTTTGGGAGACTTGGTAGTAAGCTTTGAAAAATCAATTTTCGAAAATGAAAGAAAAGAAAAGAATATTGACCGCAAATGACAAAAGAAGAGAAAAACTTTTCTGAACTCAAAAATAGGAAAACTTATCTGAATGTGTGCCCTGATCCAATGGTTATGCCGCGCCTTTGAGATTAAACTACCCAGTCTATTCATGTCAATCATTTTCTGATGCCGCGTTCTGCGAGAGGTAAACGGATGTCCAAACCTTGTCTCATGCGGACATCTTGTAACCATCTCGCCCTGTCACCTCACAGTGCCCTTCACAGGGTTTTCACTAATGAGATTCTCTCATTTCTCTCTATCTCCCGTCGCCTTAAGGTGCCCGTAAAGGTTTTCACCGTAAGACTCTCTCATTTTATTTCTCTCAATTTCCTTCGCCTTAAGGTGCCCTCGAGGGTTTTCACCGTTAAGACTCTCTCATTTACGCTTTCTTTCCCTGCGGCGGGGTATCACCCCTGAGATTCCTTCTAGAGCGTTATCCCCTTTCGGCTTGTGCATCCTTCATTCAATCGAGGGTCGGGATGTCACTCTTGGCTTTTGTTCACATGACTTGGCACTTCTCAAATACTGATCGAGAGGTCTTTCTGGTTCTTGATATGGTTTCTGCGCGTGAGGCCGAAGAAAGGGGTTTAGCCTCAACGGTTAGCTTGTTACAACTTTCGGAATCCACACTATCTTTCCAACGAAAACAATGACTTCTGCCCCAGTTTTATTGCTTGGGGGATTTTTGATTTTTATTTTATTATGACCGAGCCGTGTGGCGCCTACGTATCCTTGTTGAGGAATCAGGTCGAACGTAGTTCACTTTTTCTTGTGTCTTTTCTTTGTTTCTTTTCTGTTCTGTTACGCATCTTCCTTGATGATTCCGAAAGAGGGTATATGAAAGAATAATTAAGGCTCAAATGGGGAAACAAAGGTTAAAGTGTTTGGGAAGTAGAAAAATTGCCTCTGTCATTTCATTCTCCGAAAAATGCCAAATACACACAAAGGAAACCAAACGTTGACAAATGCATTAAAGATTTACACATAATATCTCTTGACTGCATCAGAATTGATAGCCATATCGGTGCATCTTCCCTCAACATCCGTCAGACATAGAGCGCCGTTGGATAATACTCTAGTCACCACAAATGGTCCCTGCCAATTTGGAGCGAACTTGCCTTTCGCCTCGGCCTGATGTGGTAGAACTCTCTTCAGCACATGCTGTCCCACTTCAAATCTCCTGGGATGTACCTTCTTGTTATATGCTTTCGCCATTCTCTTTTGATACAATTGGCCGTGACATACTGCTGTCAATCTCTTTTCATCGATCAAGCTCAATTGCTCTAATCGGGTTTTGACCCACTCGTCGTCATCAATCTCGGCTTCGGCGATAATTCGAAGGGATGGGATTTCAACTTCTGCTGGTATTACTGCTTCAGTCCCGTACACCAACAAGTAAGGAGTTGCACCTACCGAAGTCCGGACGGTAGTGCGATAACCCAACAGCGCAAATGGTAACTTTTCATGCCACTGCCTAGACCCTTCTACCATCTTCCTCAATATCTTCTTTATGTTCTTGTTTGTTGCCTCGACCGCACCATTTGCTTTTGGGCGATACGGTGTGGAATTTCGGTGTGTAATCTTGAACTGTTGACATACCTCTTTCATCAATCCACTGTTAAGATTTGCACCGTTATCCGTAATGATCATCTTTGGAATTCCAAACCTACAAATGATGTGGGAGTGTACGAAGTCCACTACCGCCTTCTTGGTCACTGATTTGAATGTTTTGGCCTCCACCCACTTGGTAAAATAATCAATCGTTACCAGAATGAACCTATGACCGTTGGAAGCTGCAAGCTCAATAGGTCCAATAACATCCATACCCCATGCGACAAACGGCCATGGTGCGGACATTGTATGCAATTTAGTCGGCGGAGAATGAATCAAATCTCCGTGTATCTGACACTGATGGCATCTTCGCACGAAACTTATACAATCCCGCTCCATCGTGAGCCAGTAATATCCTGCTCGAAGAATCTTCTTTGCCAATACGTATCCGCTCATGTGTGGTCCGCAAACTCCCGAGTGTATATCTGTCATCACTGTTGTGGCTTGATTTGCATCTATACATCTCAACAATCCCAAGTCTGGGGTTCTTTTGTACAGCACCCTCCACTAAGGAAAAATCCGTTCGCCAACCGCCGAATAGCTCGCTTTTGATCTCCAGTTGCTTGCTCTGGGTATACTCCTAACCTGAGGTATTCCTTGACATCATGAAACCACGGCTCACCATCCACCTCTTCCTCTATCACATTACAATAAGCATGTTGATTCCGGACACGGATATGTAACGGATCGACACGAACCTTGTCCGGGTGATGTAGCATTGATGCTAAAGTAGCCAACGCGTCGGCAACCTCATTATGCATCCTTGGGATGTGCCCGAATTCTACCGATCGAAAGCGTTTGGTCAAATCATGCAAACACTGACGATATGGGATAAGCTTTAAATCTCTGGTTTCCCATTCTCCCTGAATCTGATGTACCAGAAGGTCCGAGTCCCCCAAGACCAAGACGTTCCGTACATCCATGTCCACCGCTAACCGCAACCCCAAGATACATGCCTCGTACTCAGCCATATTATTGGTACAATGAAAACGCAGTTGAGCAGTGACAGGATAATGATGTCCTGTTTCAGATATGAGCACAGCCCCTACTCCGACTCCTTTTGCGTTCGCCGCTCCGTCGAAGAAGAGCTTCCACCCTGGATCCTTGGTTAGTTCTAACCCCTCAATCTTCAATACTTCCTCATCTGGAAAATACGTCCTCAAAGGTTCGTATTCGTCATCAACGGGATTCTCGGCTAAGTGATCGGCCAGGGCTTGAGCTTTCATAGCCGTCCTTGTCACGTATATGATGTCGAATTCCGTAAGTAATATTTGCCATTTTGCTAACCTCCCTGTAGGCATAGGTTTCTGGAAAATATACTTCAACGGATCCAAACGCGAGATGAGGTAAGTGGTGTAAGAAGACAAGTAGTGCTTCAGCTTTTGGGCTACCCAAGTCAGGGCGCAACATGTCTTTTCTAGATGAGTGTACTTGACCTCGTGGACTGTAAATTTCTTACTGAGGTAGTAAATGGCCCGTTCCTTCCTACCAGTAAGATCATGCTGCCCCAGTACGCAGCCGAACGAATTCTCCAGAACCGTCAGATAAAGAATCAGGGGTCTGCCCGGTTCAGGCGGAACTAGTACGGGTGGATTTGACAGATACCCTTTGATTTGGTCAAACGCTTCCTGACATTCTGTCGTCCATTCTATCGCGGCGTCTTTCTTCAACAGACGGAATATGGGTTCACAGGTTGCTGTAAGTTGAGCAATAAACCTACTGATGTAATTTAACCTTCCCAACAGACTCATTACCTCTGTTTTGTTCTTTGGCGGGGGTAGCTCTCGAATGGACTTGATTTTGGATGGGTCCAACTCAATGCCCCGTCGGCTAACGATGAATCCTAGCAACTTTCCTGATGGAACTCCGAATGCGCATTTGGCTGGATTGAGCTTGATGTCGTACCTTCGAAGTCTTTGAAAGAAGTTCCTGAGGTCGGCAACATGGTCTTCTTGACGTCTGGATTTTATGATCACATCATCCACGTACACCTCAATTTCCTTGTGTATCATGTCATGGAATACCGTAGTCATCGCCCTCATATATGTTGCTCCTGCATTCTTCAAACCAAACGGCATCACTCGGTAGCAATAAGTTCCCCACGGTGTGATAAAAGCCGTCTTTTCTGCGTCCTCTTCATCCATCAAAATCTGATGATATCCCGCATAACAGTCCACAAAGGATCCGATTTCGCGTCCGGCGCAATTATCAATTAGGATATGGATATTGGGAAGTGTGAAATTATCCTTAGGACTTGCCTTGTTGAGATTGCGATAGTCCACGCATACTCTGATCTTTCCGTCTTTCTTTGGCACTGGTACTACATTAGCCAACCATTCAGGGTATCGAGTGACACGAATGACTTTCGCTTGCAACTGCTTGGTTACTTCCTCTTTGATCTTCACACTCATCTCCGTCTTGAATTTCCGCAGTTTTTGCTTGACGGGAGGATATGCCGGATCGGTGGGTAATTTATGAACCACTAGATCAGTGCTGAGTCCTGGCATGTCGTCGTATGACCATGCGAAAATATCTTTAAACTCCATGAGTGTTTTGATCAATTCTTCTCTCAGATTGGGTTCAATATGGACACTTATCCGGGTTTCTTTGACGTCATCCGCATTCCCTAGATTAACGGCCTCAATATCATTTAAATTCGGTTTGGGTTTTTCCTCGAAGTGACTTAATTCTTCACCGATTTCTTCTACGGCTTCATCATCGCCATACTCTGACTCACTCTCGTCACTTCTTATTTCATGCGTTATTATTTCCAAACCCGATTGACTTTCTAGATTGGGTTGATTAATCTTTAAGCACGCCATATCATTAAGATCAGTTGCAAGAAGGCTGTTCAGAAAAGTAAAAAAAAAAAGAAGGAAAAATAAACAAAATTAGACGCGAAGGGAATCAAATTTCATTAAATGGGAACTGTACAAGGGGAAACAAACTGCAAACTTAAATCAAAATGAACTAAAAACAACGGGATTTTACTCCGGGGACAAACCCCCAACACAAAATTTCGAAAGAAAAACAATCCAAGACAAACTACCAAGACTCCTTCCGGACAGGGAGAGGAGTAGCCTTCCAGTTATTCAGTTTTGCCTTTGGTCCCACAAACTGTATCTCGGCATGACTGGATCCTTCACCGTCCTCGAGCATACATACATCTGTGAATAGGTCCTCGAACTTCCTGAAGAACTCTTCGTCTGGCCTGATCGTAGGATCGGGAATCCTTGTCGTTGGATATCCTCTTGCTCCGGACCTGACAAAAGATTGGGAAAGGCGTGGAACAGGCTTCGGGAGCACCCATGTCTTCTGCTTACTCCTCTTTGCTCGCCGGATGTCCTCTGATGTTGGCTGGAATCCCAAGCCGAAGGTTCCCAAGTTTTCGACCACCGATACCGGTTGTATGATTCCTTGCAGAGATGCACCTAGACCTTTACCGGGTATGAAACCATGTCGCAACATTTCGTGAGCCACCATGACATCTGCAGTAATTGTCCTGTCATCGGGAATGCATTCTCCTTCCGGAACTCGGTGGGCGGACACCACATCGCAGACCTGATATACCCATGGCCCAACATCTTCTTCTGTTTCAACAAAGGGAATGATGGTGCCTGATTGTGGATCGTTCTCTCCATGGACGACGATCTCCTGTTGGTCCCACTCAAACTTGACGAGTTGGTGTAAGCTGGATGGAACTGCTCTTGCGGCATGGATCCACGGTCGCCCTATTAGAAGGTTATATGACACCACCATGTCCAGCACCTGGAATTCCATGGTGAACTCCACTGGCCCAATTGTCAAGATTAGCACTATGTCACCAACCGACGCTTTGCCTCCCCCATCGAACCCTCGAACACATATGCTGTTCTTGCGTATCCTGCCGATGTCTACTTTCAACTTGTCCAGTGTAGAGAGAGGACAAATGTTAGCACTGGACCCATTATCGACGAGGACTTTGGTAACCACCGCCTCCTCACACTTCACCGTAAGATATAAAGCCTTGTTGTGCTCGGTGCCTTCCTCAGGCAACTCATCATCGGTGAAGGTGATCCGATTTGCTTCGAAGATCCTATTGGTGATCTTCTCCAAATGGCTCACTGAGATTTTATCCGGTACATGTGCCTCATTCAAGACTTTCATCAATGCTTGCCGATGTTCTTCAGAATGTATCAGCAAGGATAGCAATGATATTTGCACCGAAGTCTTCTTCAACTGCTCCAAGACAGAGTAGTCATGCAGCTTCATCTTTTTCAAGAATTCTTCCGCTTCTTCATCAGTTACCGGCTTTTTCAATGCTGCCGGAGTGGTCTTCCTCAATTCCGCAGGGGCAAAACATCTCCCCGAGCGGGTCAACCCTTGGGCTTCACAAACTTCCTCTTTCACTTCCTTTCCTTTATAGGTCGTTGTAATCCGAGCATAATTCCATGGAACAGCCCGGCTATCAGTTATTGGCAACTGTGTTGCTGGCTGGATGATGAAAGGATCCATTCGAACGCCTGCTACTGTCAAGATGGGCTTGATTGCTGCCCCCGGTACAACTATCTTGGCTTCCCCCGGCTTCACCGGTACTTCGTTCACACTTCCCTTTCCTGCTTCCGACCCTCCTGGTATGTCCTTCTTGCAATTGGGTGACTCATCAAGGCTTGGCCCTTTTCTCGTTCCTACCCCGCTAGACTTAATCATCATTACGGTCTGAGAGGCTTTCTCCTTTCCTTCCTTCCGCCCGTACCAACTCGATCATATTGGTCTCATGATGAGTTGGAAGCGGGTTTTGGTTGATATTGGGCTCTGTTGGAGTCTGGACCTCAATCCTGCGAGTGTCAATGAGCTCCTGGATGGCCGTCTTTAGCCTCCAACACTTTTCTGTATCGTGCCCCGGACATCCCGAGCAGTAGGCACAATTTACTGAATGGTCCAGGTTCTTCGGGAGAGGGTTTGGTAGCTTAGCTTCAACCGGATTTAGCAACCCTACTTGCTTCAACCGGTGGAACAGGCTGGTGTAAGATTCTCCTAAGGGAGTGAAAGTCTTTGGCCTCGGCGCCCTGTCGCCCCTGAATGCCTGGTTCGGACGGAAACTCGCGCCCGAGGGGTTTCTGTAAGCTCTTGGGGGTGGATGATTGTTCTGGGGGTTTGGTGCACGCCACGGTGCATGGACGGGAGGTGCAGAATAGGACTGTGCGTGGTGGACAGTAAAATGGGGATCAGGTGCGGGATAGTAATGTTGCGGGTGGTTATATGGGTTGTGGGAGTAATTTTGGTGGTGAGGTTGGGGTGGGCTATATTGGGGTGCGGGGCCTCTATTTCTGAACCATGCCCCGGACTCGACGGCCGCAACTTCCTCCCTCCTCTTTTTCCCCAGTACTCCTCCAGTACCACTTTGGATAGCCTCAGTGGTGGCTTTCAGTGCTGAGTAACTCATGATCTTGTTGGCCTTCAAACCTTCCTCGATCATACCCCCCATTTTTATCACCTCAGTGAATGATTTGCCTACGGACGTTACCAGATGTCCGAAATAGGTTGGCTCTAATGTTTGTAAGAAGTAATCCACCATCTCGCTTTCTCTCATCGGCGGATCTACCTTGGCTGCCTGTTCCCTCCAACGGAAACCAAATTCCCTGAAGCTTTCAGCGGGGCTTCTTCTCTAATTTTAGCAATGATAGGCGGTCGGGGATTATCTCAAGATTGTACTGGAACTGGCCGATAAAAGCTTGAGCCAAATCATCCCACGTAAACCATCTACTGGGATCCTGTCTAGTGTACCACTCCAGCGCAGATCCTCCCAGACTCTGGCCGAAGTAAGCTATCAGAAGCTCGTCCCGTCCTCCGGCCCCTCTCATTTTACTGCAGAACCCTCGGAGGTGGGCTACCGGGTCGCCATGCCCCTCGTATAGGTCGAATTTGGGCATTTTAAACCCTGCTGGCAACTGGACGTCCGGAAATGGACACAGATCCTTATAGGCGACGCTGACCTGGTTGCCCAAACCGTGCATGTTCCTGAAGGACTGCTCCAGGCTTTTAACTTTTCTGACAACTTCCTCGTGTTCCGAACTTTGGAAGTGCTTTTCCGGTTCTGCCGGATTATCCCAGTGGGGTGTATGTGATTGTGGTTCAGGAGCCCTGAAAGTAGGCTCTGGAGGATAGTAAGAGTTGTCATGGATCTGAACATATGGCTCGCTGGCCGGCCTTGCAGAGGAGCAGGTGGAGGTGCCACAAAAACAGGGGTGACTGGAGGAGGATTTGGTTTGGCTGGTGGAATGTGGGTGGCATATGGATTTTCCCCCTGAAAGTATGGATAGCTCGGGGCGCTTGTTGAAGGATCGACGGGCGGATGTTCCGAAGCTGAGGCGAGAGTAGGGCGGTTCGGTGAAGACTGTTCCCTGGCCCAGGCCAGGTGCATCTCTGTTATCCGTTGTTTTAACCGGTCTACCTCTTCTTTCATGATTTGTAGCTCGGATTTTTCTTCCTCGAGACTCTTGCCAGAACTAGACATGCTTACTGTAACCGGTCCTTTGGATCTAGTACGGTAGTGATGGTTGGCCAGTATATTCTGTCAAACCAACTGCTAAACTTTCTGGAAATGCAACAAACTTGTTAGTTCACCGAGTTTGACGACAGATATGTTATAGCACGTTGGATGCAATGCACCTAACCAAATAACCCTTTCTACATGTACTCTTAACATGCGTCATTCCGGCCCTTTTTCTTTTTCTTTCTTTTTCTTCTCTTTTTTTTTCGACTATCTTTGCAAGCCTTATTGTTATTTAACCTATGGATTCCTTTCTTTTTAGCGGTGGTCGAATCTTATGTGGATTGCCTACGTATCACGACCCCGCGTGAATCAGACCGAGCGTAGTTCTGGTAACAAGATTGTGGCAAAATTCAGTAACTTTTATATCAAATAAAACCGTGTAGTTACAAAACACGTCTTACAACAATCAGCAAAAACAAAAGAAATGCTTGACTTGGGAAAGAAAAGATAAAAATTCCAACTAGCTTGACTCAACATTTCAAAATACATTTTCAATCAAAAATCTAGTGCTCTAAAATTCCTGGGGGCCCGCGAGGCATCATTCGGCCTTGTCGCGGGCCTTGGTGTGAGGTCCTTGTGCAGTCCCCTCAACTCTTCCATGATCCGATGAACATAACCCATAATTGAAGCGAAAAGGTCGGCGCGGGGCATTCGTTCACAAGCTAGGCACTTCATGGTGACATAGTGCCCGATTTCTCCAATTCCGTCCTTGATCATGTCCCTTTCTCCGAGTAGCCGCTCTATCTGCTGGCTTTTCGCCCCCAATCTTCGAGCATTGTTGGTGACTTGGTCTAGGAGCCTATCCACTTGTCCTTGCAGTCGGGCCATCAAATTGTGGCAATGGTCGAGGTCCGCTCTGGCATCTTGGGCTTGCTTGAAAACCCGCTCCCTGAGGACAACATTTGCTTCCCTCAGGCTAGTGATGATCTCAGTGTAATCTTCTTCCACCCGTTTTAGGTGAAGTGCATGTTGATGTGCCTCCCTTTTCCAGCTAGCACGGATCCTCGTTGACTGGGCTTTCGACTCGTCCAATTCTCTTTGGATATCGGTGACTTGGCTTCTCAAACCCTTTATCAATTTTTCGTCGGCCCGACTCCTCAACTGTCTATCTGTTAGCATCTCTTTTCATTTGCTGGATTTGAGCTCTCAAGAAGTCATTTTCTTGTGCCAACTTCTTTTGTCTCCTTCGTCGGTGGCAGCTTGCATGTTCTTCTCGAACTGAAGGTCCCGGACCTGCTGTTCTATCCTGCCAATCTTCGTCCTGTACCCCTCCTCCTTTGCTAACCAATCCCATTATTCCCGTGAATCTTCCGTGAATTGTTGGACATGGGCTCTTTTAGAACATTTCCAACGAATCTGAAATCTTTTCCCGAACCACACGTTGTACTTTGGGTCCACCTCTCCCTTAGCTAGTTCCCGGACCATGGTTTTAGGCTCAAGGAACCGACATTCGTGCCACAACCTTCTAATCTTCTCTTCGGGGAATACAACTCCCGGGCTCAACTCAATGGCGTATTTCCTCAGGTCTTGATCGGTAGGAATAACCTGGAACCTTCCTAGTTGACGTAATACACGGTGAGGGACATATGGTTGGACACTGCGGATCCCCATCAGAAGGATATAACACTCCTCGGCTGCCATATATATTACTTCAGTATCGGGTAACCACCCGAACGCCCATTCAATCCGATCGGCTTCTATTGAGCTTAGTCGTGCAAGCCATGCCTCGACGCCTTCAGGGAATACAGCACCCGTCATCCGTTCTTCGAAACCCCTGATACAGTTTTTTCCGGTCAACCCATGGTTCATGTATTGTGTTCGGTGATGGAGGTGTTCTTGCATCCATAATTGGAGTAACAGATTGCAACCTTGGAAGAAATTGCCCCCTTCTCGGCATACAGTCAAGGCTCGATAGATTTCGGACAAAACCAAAGGGACCACCGTGCTGGTAGCCTTTTTGATTGCAACATCGGCTATTCCTACCAGACTTATCTCTATTTTCTTATCTTCGCGCGGACAAATCACAATCCCCAAGAATGTCGTTATGAATGCTAGAATTCGTCTGGCCTCCCACTTGGTTCTATTCCCTGCGTGAGTCAGTCCAAGGTTTGACTCTTCAAAACCCCGAGGAGTGCCGTACCGTTGATATAGGAATTGGAGATCGCAACATCCTTTCAGCAGATCATCATTTTTCACCTTCCGACTAATGCTCAAGCAAATCCAGAAACCCATGTGGAGATACCGGTCTTGGTGAGAGCAGGTATTGCCCTCTTAATTTCCCATTTAGTCCTGCATAGCCCGCAATTTCCTCTAATGTGGGCGTCAGTTCAAAGTCAACAAAACGGAACACATTGCGGGTCGGATCCCAGAAAGATACCAGTGCCTTGATGATGTCTTCCCTTGGCTCGATATTCAACAGATCAACCAAACCTCCCAAAATTCTCCCTACTACCTTTTTGCTATTGTCTTCCAAATCGTTCCACCATATACGGAGCTGCTGAGGGACCTTACTAAAGATTGAAAATGATTTATTCTGATTCGTGCTCATCCTGCACATTTATTAAGGTGATTTAAATAAGAAAAAAAACTTTGTTTTGCTAAAAATAAAAATCAGTTTTCAATCACGGCCTTTCAACGTCTCGGGGACGAAGGCTTTTAAGGCTGTGGGGTAAATTGATCGAAATCAAAATTGACCCAAAGGTGGCCGTTTGTACGAAATTAGCCTTCCGGCGTCCCTTTCGGGAACATTCGGCTATTTTTAAAAACAAGCATCACCGACTTATTTAGTACAAAAGTTAGTTTTGATATTTCGGCCATTTTTCAAAAGGTGAAGTTGGACCTGATGGAGGTTGCCTACGTATCTCACATCCAATGAGAATCAAACCCACGTAGTTCGGTTTTGACGAAACAAACGACACTATTTATTTATTCATTTTACTAAAGGGAAACAAGTAAGCTATTTTTTTTTTTACCTCTAAAGCCGGTCAGCATGCAAGTCTATAACAGATAAATGCGCAAGACAAACAAGATGTAGCAGGATAGTCTGTTCATTTCAGGTCACCTGTCCTAGACGGACCCAACCCCCGTGTTGAGTCCCCTAAGCCAAATGCGACATGATGCAAATAAACATTTCCTACTAGGGATCCGGCATGAAGCTTTGTTATTCTAGGTTTAAAAACCTGGGTTTATCTGTTCTAGACTTGGCTTACCCGAGCGGACAGCTCGAGCCGAGGAGGAGGCAGCAACCCGGAAATACAGAAGCTTCACCGGTTTTGCAACTTATCCAAACCTCGTTCTAAAAATGGGAATTAGACACTATACAGAAAATAAGTCACACGAAGTGCACCCTTCTTCATGATTTAGAAGACTTAGAGAGGAGATTGGTTCCGGCACAATTTATATGTACAGTTCACAAAATATCAAAGCAGTAAAAACAACATTTTGCACATTGATGCCAACATGTAAAAGAATCAGATAATAAATATGCCAAATACAACAATTATTCCGAGCTCGAATTCTAAAGAAATCCCCAGCAGAGTCGCCAGAGCTGTCACACCTCTTTTTACGCACCCGCAAGGATGCAAAGAGTTTTTCCAATTAAAGGACAATCGAGGCGGGAATTATTTAATTATTTCAGAGTCGCCACTTGGGAGATTTATGGCGTCCCAAGTCACCGGTTAAATCCCGAATCGAGGAAAAGAATGACTCTATTTAACAATCCGCGAACCAGAAATTCAGATAAGGAATTCTATTAACCCGGGAGAAGGTATTAGGCATTCCCGAATTCCGTGGTTCTAGCACGGTCGCTCAACTGTCGTGTTTGGCTTATCTATCTGCTTTTTACAGTTATGTACTTAGTGCGAATTAATATCCCTTTACCGCTTTATTATTGATTATGATTTATGAAAGAGAAAGTTGCTTAAAAATATGCTTCCGAATCACGTCACATGAAATGCACCGGGATCCTCGACATATTCTTATTCAACATTTCGGGGTTTGGATTTGGGTCGCATGAAATGCACACCCGTATTTAAGAAGGTAGAACTAAAATATGCGCCCGGATCGATTACTTATTTACACCGTTGAGAAGGACGTGATATTCGTTAAGAAACGGCACATCTCAAAATCTAAGTATTTTATATGTACATTTATGAAGGTTGTGCGATTAGTGTAACTATTGGGCGAGGCGCACCTTTGATTCAAATCTAAAGCGAACTACATCCCACTGTATTTTACTTAGGAGTTGATTCCAAATTATTTAAAACTTGCTACGAACCACACCACATGAAATGCGCCTGTGGTTCCCGACACGCTTTATTTGCTCTTGCCCGAAATTGGGGTCGGGTCACATGAAATGCACCCCCGACTCCTTTAATCTAATTACGTCATTCAATTGAGTAATAACTCCCTAGCTAATCTTGCTTTTAACCTAAGATCTAACGTTAACAGATTTGGAGATTACACACATGAGTAGAGAAGATTGAACAGAGATACAACAGACTAATTCAGGTTTACGTGCATATCTAATGATAGTGTATCTTTGGTCTAGCTACACTTTTCCATAACCAAAACTAGCAATACAAACTTAATTAGAGAATAACAGAACGTAATTAAACATAAGAACTTTGGACGACTACATGATTCAACAGACTTCAAACATAAGCTTCAAGCTTCATTCTTTTCGAACCAAGGAATTACAACAACAGAGATGTGTACCTGGAATGCGGAAGAACAAAGATGAGTGAGCAATGGCAATGCAGCAACAGTAACAGGAGCAACAACAATAGACCAGTAGCAACCACAGTAAACCAACAGCAACACAATAGACTCAGCAGCAACACAGTAAACACAGGCCAACAGCAACGATAAACCCAACAGCAACAACAATAACCACACCAGTAGCAAACTCAACACAATAACCAACCAACAACCAATAGTCAACACAGCAGCAGCATACAACAATAGGCCAGCAACATCAATGGGCCAGCAGTAACACAATGGACCAGCAGCAACACAATAACCCAAGCAACAACACTCAGCACAGCAGCAACACAATAGACCAAGCCAGCAACCACTAGACACAACAGCAATAACACTGGACCAAAGAACAGCAGCTACCAGTGGCAGTTACAGCCACAATATGCACAGCCACAACAACAACACAAGAACAACACTGGACCAAAGAACAGCAGCTACCAGTGGCAGTTACAGCCACAATATGCACAGCCACAACAACAACACAAGAACAACACTGGACCAGCAACAATATGCACAGCAACAACACTGGACCAAGCAGCAATACTCAACACAGCAGCAACAATCAAACAAACCAACAGCAACCACTAAAACTTTAATGAAGCAGTGGCCAGGATCTATGTGTGAATGACTATATGCTTTCAATGCCTCTCTATGTCTTTTTCGAAAATGGATCTTTGCTGTGTCTATTTCTATCCCAGGTTTTTTCTTTTCAGCTATTACTGTCTTTTTTTCTCTCCAGGTACTCTCCAGTGTTCTCCCCAAATCTTTCTAATCCCCCTTTACTGTTTCAACTTAATGCTCTATTTATAGCCAAAAACCCCAACCCCTCCTGAAGGTCTGCCCAATTAATTAACCCTTGCCCACACTCCTCTCTGCCAAACCATGCTCTGTCAGTCTTATTCCCTCTGTTTCAGCCACTAAGTTGTGCTTAAGCATGGGCTTTAGTTAATTAATCACAGGAGACAGCTGGTGGTGCACTCTGCTGTACAGCAGGTTCCACCAGCAGTCTTAATGCCTTACCCCTTTCAATTACACCATTCAAGCCTATATCAACAAACACTATATCCAAACATCCTCCTTAACTCAGAATCAAGCATTGATACCAATCAGCTATAACCAATTCGAATTCCTAATTCGAAACATTACAATTCAACTTCAATTCGACGGAAGTTCAAACATGGAATTGATCTGTATTAACACTAATGTCCTACTGCTCTAAACAACATTTATAACTATTCGACGATATTCGTTTAATCGATTATAACACCTAGAATCGATAACACACAGTCGACTAGATAAAATTTTGATTCAACAGTATTTCGGACTCCACAAGTGCCTCGGCAGAGAACAAGTTAATATAGGAACATGGTTCGACTTTGATAATCGAATTGCATACGCGCACTCAATTACAAGTATCATCATACAATCAAATAGAAACAAGTTGGTCGACCAAATAAAGGGGTCTATTGGAGATGAAAACAGAAAAATAAAAGAAAAACACAAAGATAGAAATTCACACGATTAACTAATGAAATAAGAAGAAAGAAAAGGAGAAATACCGCGCAAGATGAATATCCGAACTTGAACGGACCCCGAACCCGTCTTCAACTCGAACTTGGACTTTTGAAGTCGAAAAGAACTTAATCGAAGTATTTTCAACCGAAAATACTCCGATTAAGGTCTATTAGACTCCGAATCTTTACTCAATCGGACGAATTTTAGCACTTGGGTTTTTAGGGTTCTTGTCCGGTTCTTTAAACTAATATTCGAGAAAATTGGGAGTGATTTGAGATAAAATGAAGATGGATTCAAAGAGTAGGAGGTGAGGCGGTTGTATGGTGTGGTTGTGGACGGCCGGCGATGCCTTGCCGCCGGGTTTCAGGCGGGGTTGTGGTCCGGCGGCTAGGGTTTTGGTGAGAGACACATATGAGGGGTCCGTTTGGGCGACTGAAGCGGGGGGGTAAGGGTTTGGGGGGCCTTTTTTGTTTTTGGTATATTAAAAGGTGTGAGTTGATTTGGACCGTTGGATCACCGTTCATGGATGGCTGGGATTTAATGACACTATTGGACCGGGCAGGGGTGGCTGGGCGCTGGGCTGGGGGACTAGGCTGGTGTGTTGGCCGATTTGGGCCTGGGGTTTAATTATAAAGTGGCCCAATCCTATCTCTTTAATATTAGACTCCATGATGTATTACATATATATGTATATATATATATATATATATATATATACATATATATATTATATATATATATTAACTTGTAACACAATTAAATTTTCCACTACAATTATCCTACATAATTACATATCACCTGAAAAATGTAAATCACATAATTTTGATATCAAACACTAAAAATGCAAAACCTAATGTATATTTTTTGTATTTTATTAATTTAAATAAATAAACATGCACACAAAAATATAAATTTAAGATAAAAATAACACAAAATCACAAAAATCATGCCCAACACGAAACTATTTTTATTTTGAATTTTCTGGGAGTACTTCTCAGGTAAGGCAAAAATCACGTGCTCACAGCAGGTCTATAGGCTTTGCATTCGTGAAGCCTGGCTCGCAAATGCGACCTCGCAAATGCAAGGAATTCATTGCAAATGCAAAGAGACGTGGTATGCCTTGGGGTCACAAATGAAAAACTATCATCGCAAATGTGATGTCATAAATGCGAAAGGGCCATTGCATTTGCGAAGTGGCCTTGATTTCCCCAGTGTCGCAAATGCGACAGACTTATTAAAAAAGTGACTTCGCAACTGCGAAAGTCCCTTCACAAATGCGAGAACCCTGGTCGTAATTGCCACATCAAAGACCTGTAAATCTACACTTAGACGCATTTTCAATCATTTTTCATATCTTTCTCAAAATATAAACACTCTAGGGCAATTTTCAAAGGCAACTTCTTCTCCAAATCTATTGTAAGCTATTTCTAACTAGTTCTTTTCAATCCTTATCTTTTCACATGATTTCAACTCAAAATTATTGGGTGTTTTGGGTAGAACCTAGGTTTTTCAACTTTGGAAATTTGGACCTCGATATGAGGTCATAGTTCAAAATAATTTTTATATTTTTGTTCGTGGGTGAATGGGTAGTCGGATTTTGCTTCGAACCTCAGGTTTTGACCATGTGGGCCCATCGATTTTTGACTTTTCGTGAAAAACTTTAGAAAATTTATTTTCATGCATTAGAATTGATTCATTTTGCATTTAATGATGTAATTAAGTAACTTGTGACTAGATACGAACGAATTAGTGGTGGAATCAAGAGGTAAAGCGATATTGAGGCTTGAATTGTGTTCGTGGCATCGAGTAAGTGGTTGGTCTAACCTTAGTTTGAGGGATTAAGAATTTTGTCATATTTTTTATGTTTTTATTTGTTGAGTATGGCGTATAGACAATGTGATGAGTATCTATACGATGATGTCAAGCATGCCCGTGAGTCGTATATTATGATTATTATGACTATGTTTGTATTGTTTGTGAGCACGTGAGTTTTGCCCCAAGCAATTAAATTCTAAAATATAAAAATACAAAAATAATTTTTGTTTGCAATTGTTTTGATTTGTGTGTACAAAATACCAGTGTTTGTTTTTAATTGCTAAAAATAAAATTTGAAATAAAAATACAAAAATGAAACTAATTATAAAATATCACAAAAAGTATATAGTAAATACTAGAAAATTAGAACATCAAGCAAAAGATACAAAAATCGGAAAATCAAGGAAAAAATACAAAAATTTGAAAATCAAAGAAAATACATTAGTATAAAATAAAAACAAGGGAAAATAAGTATAAAATACAAAGGAAAATACAGAAATTAAAATAAATACGATTCAAAAATAACAAAAAAAATACAAATATCCAATGTGGAATATCAAATTGGACCAAATACATATAATGTACTTAGCCCAAATACATTACACAGACCATGCCCAGGCTATTTTAGCCGGTCTTGCCCAGTTGCAAGGCCAAACGATGCCGTATAAAATGTTAAATTTGGGTCGTTGATGCAATTTATCAACAGGCCCTTTATTAAATAAAATGACGACGTTGAGAGAATTAATCACAACCGTCCACCACACTTAATCAAACAGAGGAGGCTAGGGTATCATTTAACCAAACACGTAGTCTAAGAAATTAAATCATGACCGTTCAAATATTTAATCTAACGGACCAAAGAAAAGGCCTCATTAAACCAAGCGGTGTCGTTTTAAAGGCCAAAGGATCTTGGCCGTTCATCTAACCAAATCCAACGGTTGATAATCAACAACACATAATCAGTATATATCATACCCCCCCCCCGTACAATCTTCATTACATACACACACCACCTTACAAACATAAAACCCTAGCCGCCCTTAGATTCCTTCTTCTCCCCCCTTCTCTCACCGAGACCACCGGAACCCTACCGGTGGTTAGTATCCTACCATATTCTCCGGCTCAATCCTAGCCCCCAAACCCCCCTCTCCACCTTTTAAACACCCCAATACTCCATTAACCCTACCCCAGAAACCCACCAATCTCTATTCTTGAAATTTCGGTCGCCGGAACCCTAGCTGACGACCACCAAGTTATGAACCAGACCTCCACTTTAACACCATATGACCGTCTTGAGACGATCTATCACCCCACCATAACCATAGACCTCAAATGTTATCCCAACACTTCGAATATTAGAAAAAGTCTCGCCGGAACCGTACTCCGGCGAGCACCAAAATCCTTTAGAACCTTATCCTAAGTCTCCAAACACCCATCTCATACTCAAATCAAACTCCCAAGAAGCCTGTTTGGGAGATCTGACACTTAAGAGACCACGAGTCTCTGAAACGCTGAAAAAACAAGAAAGAAGAAAGAGAATAAAAGAAAGAAGAAATAAAGAAGAAAGAAAGAAGAAAAGAAAGAAAGAAAAGGAAAAATAAAGAAAAAGCCCTAAAGATAAATACCCTAAACTTGTCTCTATTTAGTATCTTTTGTGTTCTTATCTGTTTAGAACTTGAATCTATTTGAAAATTCCTATGCATGTTAAAAACCCTGAATCCACCTTTGTTCTATATCCTGCTCTTCTGTGTTCATGTTAGACCTGAAGCTTGTTAGATGTATGCCAAAAATTAATTTAGTATTCTTAAGTTTTGATATTAGCTACCTGTAAATCATGTGCTATTAGCTATTCTCATGTGATTGTTCAATAGATCCTGTCTCGACTAGGGTTTTGATTAGTTGGAATTCAACCATTATCAATTTGTCTCTCTGAGTTCTGATTAATTTGAAAGTTAGTTGTAATTAGGGCTATTTGTGCAAAATAACATAACTGTGGCTACATTTGCAATGTGATTTGTATGTTGGCTTCTTCTAAACTTCCGAAATGCTTATGCGTATTTAGGCTATGTGTATAAATGTCTTTTGTGGTTATGTTTGCAACACACTATGAGTTTTGGTTACTGGCTATCTTTGTAGAAGTAGTTAACATTGAAAGGGTTATGTAGTCTAAAATTGGCTAATTTTTAAAGCAAGTCTTAGGGGGTTATATGTTAAATACAGTCAATTACCCAAGTCTTGACAGACCAAATGTAGGTCGGGTAAATATGATTAAATGTAAAGGATAAAAGGGGAAAGACAAATGATATTTCTATAGATTACATAGAGCTTATGGGGATATAAACGACTTTAGTGCTTGGTTTTTCTGAGAATACATGAATAATAAAGGGTAGACTAGGCATAGCTAAAAGTTAATTGAGTAATAAACCTTAGCAAGTAGGGGCAACTAGGTAAAATATGCCCAATAGAACAATAAGGAACAACCTAGAATCTTCTAGCAGAGATTCAAGTGCATTCCGTTAAAATTCTGCTATACCTTAATGGATTTAATTGAAAAGAGTTGGGGAGGGAAATATAAATAATTAATTCAAAATTCCCTCCCCCCCCCGCCAAAATTTACTCTATAAATAGGCTGTTAAAAGCCTGAAAAAGGGGTTCTCAATTTTGGAGTTCGAAAATTTCACATATTGAGTAAGATTTTTGGGGATTCAACTCTTGGGTTTCCAGTCTTAACAATTCGTAATTAAGTCTAATCTTTGGTTCTAAGCTTTGAATTCCAGAGTTTGAGGGTTCAATATAGAGTTCTAATCTTCTGAACTCTGCTGGTCTTTTACTTAGCTCTCAATTCGAGCATTATTCTTAGAATCTGTGCTGGTTGTTCCTCTGCTGTGTTCATCTGAACTTAGCTTGGATTTCTGTTATTTCTCGAGTTAATTACTGATTGTCTACTGAGTTTGGAAGTTTGCTATCTGCTCCTGTTTGCCGTTGATATTCTGCTGCTGCTATTGCTGAATTTCTCTTCTCCTTCATCTCATTAGAACTCATCGGTTTACTTTCATTTGATCAGGTATACTACTACTTCTTGAAGGTGTAATTGAAAACATGATGAAGGAATGAAGTTATAAATTGATATTCGCTGAAGTTATATTTCCGTTTCTTTTCTTATATTTGTAGTTATAACTCGTAGATTCTTTGTAATTTATTAGGAACGGGTTGTAATAAATAATAGACTATATGAACTCGATTAGATTAAAGTAGTAGTAGATAATACTATAGTAAACATATCTAGTAGTTTAGATATATTTATCACCTAATTCTAAAACTAAAACAGGATAATTCACAACTAATACACTTAGATATAAAAGTATGTTCCGAAATTAGATATATAAAATTGGTACTTAGCTATTTCGTTAATGGAATTCTGAATCATAACCATTTAATTCAAAAGTATAAATAGTTTTTTGAAGTTCAAATTGTATTATTGTTTATCCCTATCAAATACAATTTATCTACAAATCTATTCTTTTAGACTTTGTGATTTGATAACAGTAGTTCAAGCATGCTTAGTTAAATCAGAATAATATTTTTATTCAGTTAAGTGACAAAAATAATCCTGCAAACTAGTGTCCTGATAATGACTTGAATATCAGGTTCTACCATATAAAATAATAATACTGATACAAATTACTGTGTTAGAATATTTAATTATTTGTTAAATATTGAAATTAGTATTGACTAAGTGAAAATTGGCGTTTAATCTGCAAATTGTTACATTCATGGACGTTGCCTAAAATGATAATTAGTCATTGTTATTCTTTACATGCGAACGATTTGGGCCTCAATGGGAACCAGACCTGGATCGAATTAACGTGGCATTCCTGCCTTCGCATAAGAACAAAGGTATACGCTGGGCTTCAGAGGCCCAGTTGTATTTTGATTATGGACTGCTAGGCAGTCTGAAGTCTAGGACCAAAATGAATAATGGCCTGGACTCCCATATCAATAAGTCTGAAATTCATACAAAAACAGACCTATATTAGGAAGAAAAAACAGAAATAGAAAATTAGTGCATGAATGTCACGACCCCAAATCCGGTCGTGATGGCGCCCAGCACACTGCTAGGCCAGCCCGACCAATCAACAATAACCACGGAGCCACAAGCTCACTTTATCCAATTTAAGCACAACGGTGATAGATATATTAAAAACAGGGAACCAAGTCCCAACATGTGCCAACTCCCATAGACCGAAGGGTCAAGAGTCATGAGCCTCTACAGAGTATACAAAGTGTAAATAGTGAATATAACTGTGCACAAGTGTGGGATGATCAGAACAAAATACAGACAAACTGGAGAATCAGGTCCTGCGAACGCTGGCAACTACCTCGACTGTCCAAAAGCACTCCCGAGCCGCAATAGAATCAGCTCCACTGTGATGTACCTGGATCTGCACACAAGGTGCAGGGAGTCGGGTGTGAGTACTTCCAACTCAGCAGTAATAAAAGTAAATAATGCTGAAGGGAAGAAAATCACGATAGGCACTACCTCATGCTACACAATACAGGACTATCTTTTTATTCCTTTCAAGCATATGTGAGTAGATTATTTAGAAATCTTAATTTTAACTACTTTCTTTCATAATAATATACCAATACCTGGATACAATCTCAAGCGGTGCAAGTCCGCACTCAAATCAGCCCCTCGGGCTCAGCACTCCTTATCAATTTACACCAGGAGATCTGGTCAATAAGACAACTAATGCGTGTGTGCCAGTAATGTATGAGTGCTGAATGTTATGCCACGTAGTATACGCAAACCAATGTATGTATGCCATGCAATGCATATGACCTCTACGGCGTGTAGCCCGATACAATTTGGGTACCCGTGCTCATTGTGGGGGTTCAGACTCCGGAGGGGCTCCTACAGCCCAAGCACAATATTAATATCACACCTGCTGCGGCGCGCATCCCGATTTGTATACCACTGCGGCGTGCAGTCCGATCCATGCATGTGTATGCATATGCTCACATAAAATGTCATGCCCTAACATATGGCCCTCGGCCCCACTCAGTATAACAAATAATCAAGAAAAGCCCTACGACAACAATATCATATTAGCTCATAGCTAAAAATATTATTAAGACCTTGTTCAAGTTTTTCATAACCTTATAAAAATGCTGAATAGCAAAAATACCATTTTAAAACTTAAATTAGAATAAAATATGCACAGTGTTATCAAAACAGTGATACCAATCCCTGAAGGACTCAAATAATTGGCACGAAGCCCAAACATGATAATTAGTCCAATTCACTTCAACAATTAGGTGTTATTATTTATTACGTGGGACGGACCAAGTCACAATCCCCAATGGTGCTCTACCCCACGCCCGTTATCCGGCGTGCAAGTCACCTCGACACAGCACTAAGATGTGCAAGTCCGGGGTTTACCAACCCTCAGGACATCATTTACAAGTATTACCCACCTCGAACTGACGAAGCTCATGCCCGCGATGCCTTAGCTCCTCGAACCGGCATCCACGCACGTCAAAACTAGCACAAATCAGCACAAATATATCAAAATAGGCTAATGGAACATCACCCAATCGAAAGAACTCGGAAAATATCAGAAATCACGAAATTGCAAAACCCGAGCCCCGGGCCCACATCTCAAAAAATTTCGAAACTCATATTTCCAAAATCCTCGTCTTGCCACGAGTCCATACATATAAAATTTACCAAAATCGGAGTTTGATTGGCCTTTCAAAACCCAAAGTTTCGTTTTCAATATCTAGGCCACAATCCTTCACAATTTCTACCCAAATTCATGAAGATTGATGTTAATTCTACCATAAAATGATGTTTTTGAGTCAATAAACTTACCTCCGATGAATACCCGATGATTGCCCATCGTTTTCCCGTGTTTTGTTCTCTCTAGGGCTCAAAAATGGGGGTTTATGAAATGAAACCCGTATGTGAAATGTTTCTGGTTTTAATTCACTGCCTGAGACTTTTCTTCTACGCGTTCGCGTTCCTTGCCACGCGTTCGCGATGCCCAGCTCCGGATTGACCTTCGCGAACGCGACCTCCCCAACGCGTTCGCGATGCACTAGCTCCCAGCCGTCTGATTTTCCTTCTACGCGTTCGCGATAACCCTCACGCAAACGCGATGCACACCCTGACAAACCTACGCGAACGCGACATCCTGAACGCGATCGCGAAGCTCAAGAATCCTGGCCTACGCGAACGCGATACCCTGTCTCGCGATCGCGATGGTTGACTCGCCTGGCCTTCGTGAACGCAGCCCATGCCACACGAACGCGAAGGCTTGGATTTTTGCCCAGTGATCTGCAATTTTTCTGCAGATTTTTAAGTTCCAAAAATGCCGGATGATGGTCCGGATTCACCCCTAGGCCCCCGGGACCCTAACGAAAACCACCAATATACTCCAAAACACGATACGAATTTGTTCCAATCATAAAAACACCATCCTAAACATCAAAATCACATTACACACGGATTCAAGCCTAAGTTTCTTCAAAACTGCCAAATTACACATTCCATCAAAAACCCGACCAAACGACGTCCGAATGACCTGAAATTTTACAGGCACATCCAAAATCACCTAACGGAGCTATACTGCAACTGTCGGAATTCCATTCCGACTCCCGGATAAAAATCTCACCTACCGTTCGGTTTTCGCCAAAATTCAACCTTAGCCAATTCAAGCCTAAAACTACACCGGGCCTCCAAATTCAATTCCGATTGCTCTTATAAGTCATAAATGATCTCCCGAAACTAGTCGAATCATCAGAATCTGATTCCGAGCACTCTAACTTGATAGTCAACTCTAGGTTGACTTTCCATATTCAAACTTCCTTCAAACATGCTATTTGCTTCATTTTCAATTCAATTCACTCCTAACTCACCCGATAGGCTCTAACACCTGACATAAAAGCATAAAACATATAATTGCAACATGACGAGGTGGTAAATTCCCGTAACAACGGGTCGGGTCGTTACATTCTCCCCAACTTAAACAAACGCTCGTCCTCGAGCGGACTCAGAGTTGTACTAGAAGCAACCCAATAGCTGAATGACCTTACCAAGCATATATTCGGGCGATCACACGTCACCCTATCTCTCATAAGTCCGAAAACACCATATAGCTGAAATCTCACAAACCATCTGAACCATAAACCACATTGCACTTTTCGAAATCATTTACCAATTGTTAATCCCATGCCTATACTCAGGATACACTAGAATCCACTGCAATAACCCATACTCACCACTCCGGGTGAGATCATATGATGTATCAAACAACCCAATCACTCGAGACAATAGTCTCTAATCACACAATTTCCCATGATAACCAAATACCAACTGAAAAACCTTTTTCATTAGATAGAGTCTTGTTCCAACACCTTCATATCATGCCCACGGCAACCGAACACGCGATATATCGAACCCATCTCTCACGGTCAACCATTCATGAATCCATTTCACTTTTAACTCACCCGATAGGCTCTAACACTGATATAAAAGCATAAAACATATAATTGCAACATGACGAGGTGGTAAATTCCCATAACGACGGGCCGGGTCGTTACAATGAATAGGATTGGACTTTTAAAATAAGGGATGAGCCTCGTTACAAAAATGAAAACACATGGGGCCCCCAAATAAATTGCTACATAAAATTCTAGACTAGGAAGGACCGTTTAGCGAATTTCACGGTCTTTCCCAAAATTAATAAAGACGTAGACATTTAAGGCGCGATTAATAATATTACATTCCTAAGGCAGGTGCACATTTATGATACCGAAATCTCAAATCCCGGCGAAGCTAAAATGCACTAAAGTCACAGGCGTACTTGTACGGTGTGACTGGAAATGCACTTTTGCGACGTCGCAATTCTTAAAAAATGACAAAGCTGGACATTAATAATACATGAAAATTGAAGCATATAAAAAAATTGGATTAAAACAAATACGACAGATGCGCGACCGTGCTAAAACCACGGAATCTGGGAGTGCCTATCACCTTCTCCCGGGTTAATAGAATTCCTTATCCGGATTTATGATTTCGCGGACTGTTAAACAGATTCATAATTTCCTCGGTTCAGGATTAAACCGGTGACTTGGAACACCATTATTTTCCCAAGTGGCGACTCTGAAATTTAACAAATAAATCCCGTTCCGAATGTCCTTTAATTGGAAAACTCCTTCCTTATTATTATTATATCCCTTTCGGGGGTGTAGTAGTAATTAGTGGCACATACCTCCGGGTAAGTGAAAAAGGAGGTGTGACAGCTCTGACGACTTTGCTGGAGAAAAGAAACCCTGAACTTCGGTTCAGAGTTTAAGAATTTGAGCTCAGTTAAATTGCTGTTTTTGTTTATATCTGATTTCATTATATGCTTTGATCAACGTGCTATATGTTTACCGCTTTGATATTACGTTAACTGTATATAAAAAATTGTGCCGAAAACCCTTCTCTTCTTACCTCCGGGGATGTGCTTACTGGTTGAGACTCCCCTTTCTGTTAAGTCATACCCGAATAAGAAATAGAGACCGGAAAAGTTACAAAGCCGGACGATCCCACCGGTCCCTGGTACATAGCCCCCTCCTCGATCTGAGTTGTTCACTTGGGTACACAGTCTAGTGCCATTGAAAATTAGGATATTGATCCTATAATTGGGACGATTATTTGCATCATATCTGACTTAGTGGACTCAACACAGGAGTTGGGTTCGTCTAGAATAGGTGACCCGGATATCAAAGACAGAGCATGATTATATGTTGCATTTATTTGTCCTGGACTATTATGCTGACCGGCTAAATACCTGAAAACAAAAAGAAAGAAAAATAGTGATTTCTAGAATAGCAATACTGACGAAACGCTGTCGAAATTTTGAGAAAAAGAAAATATGAAAATAGTGGAAATAATTTTTGTCAAAATAGTTGGTCTTAAAACAATTTGACCGAACTACGCTGGATTGATTCTCACCACTAGGCGAGATACGTAGGCAACCCGTGACGGGTCCAACCACCCCTTTTCAAAAAATAACCAAAAAATGTCAAGTTTTTAGTTTTTAATAAATCAAAGTGATGTCATTTTTGAAAATAGCCGAATGTTCCGAAAGGACGCCGGAAGGCTGTTTGCGCAAAAGTGGCCGCTTTTGAAGTCATTTCCCTTAACTAATAGTAGCCTTGGAATCTTCGAACGAAGTATTGAAAGGGTGATTCTTTCGAAATAATGAAAAAAATTTCTTTGAAAAAATACTTTGTTTTTGAGTCAAATAATATGAGTTTAAATCGCATTTAATAAATGTGCAGGATAAGCACAATGCAAAATGAACCCTTTTCACTAATGAATAAGATCCCTTTGGAGTTACGATTATGGTGGAATGATTTGGGCCAAGATGGACAGGATTGGATCAAGAAATATTTGAAGATCTTACTGGGCTGCTTGACATCGTACCTCGAGGTGACATTATTTGAGCTTTAGTTGCCTGTTGGGATCCCGCACATAATGTGCTCCACTTCTCGGACTTTGAGCTCACTCCAACCTTGGAGGAAATTGCCAACTACATCAGAAAGGGTGAGGTTCCCTTAAAAGACAAGTATCCGATTGCTCCAAGAGCCATCACTGTGCATATATTCCTTGACTCTTTGAAAATAGCCAGAAATGTTCACAATGAAGATTTGGTCCACGAGTTTTGTACCATGAACTTTATATACCGTAGATATGGCCACGTTAGAGGATTCAATGTTCCAACGAACAAACTCTGCAGCAAAGCGAAACGGGCTAAATGGGAGGAACACATGCGTTTTGCCTTTATTGTAGCCTTTCTAGGGTTAATAATATTTCCAAGGAAAGATGGGAACATCGATATCAGAGTTGCTGAGATTGCTAGTACTCTCCTTACACAGGACAACATTACTTTGGCACCAATGATAGTGGTGGATATCTTCCGTGCTCTCATTTCCTGCAAAGCGGGAGAAGATTTCTTCGACGGGTGTAATCTACTACTTCAGGTGTGGATGATAGAGCATTTATGCCACCACCCTCAGTTTTTGGGTTATGGATCGTCTAAAAAGACTTGTATCGAAGAATTCTACATGAGGACCAAAGGAGCCAAGTTGCCAAAAAGGTCAAAAGGTTGGATCACATATTTCCGATCACTTACTGCTAGCTAGATAGAATGGGCATACGGATGGTTTCCCATCAATGAAGTCATATATATGCCAACAGAGGGGTCGTATTTCCATTTAATGGGTCTCAAGAGTATCCAACCTTATGCTCCATACCGAGTACTACGGCAACTCGGAAAATATCAAATTGTGCCGGAAGATGGGGACCTCAACCTTCAAGCAATAGAGATCAGTCGCGATGGGCAATTCTCGGAAGCAAAAATCCGGCAAATATGGAATGAGTGCAATTGTCTGAGAGTGGATATTTGTGTAAGAGATCGGGTTAGAGGTGAAGTGTCACCGGGGTATTCTGAATGGTACCTTTGAGATTTTGAGCATGAAAGACTGACAAAGAGACCTCATATTCAAAAATTTGCCGAGCTATCAGAGGAACAATGGGATTGGCTGGCTAAGGAGAATGAATATTGAGCCAAAATCAGCATGTTGGAGAAACAATTTTAGGACCTCAAATTCGAAAGTAGCTTACAAGTAGTGGCCGATGAGGGTGAAAAGAAACAGCTGATGAAAGAAAATGAAACATTGAGGGCTCAGATTGTGAAGATGAGAGCAGCAACCGAAACCCCAATTTGACTTGCCCGAGATGAAAAGCTAATTGATAATTTGCGGCACAAGGTGAACGACTATAGCTTTGATCTAGATAAAGTTGAGAAGGAATTAATTGGGGTTCGGAATCAATTGGCCAGAAATGCCGAAGAAAGGGCTCGAATGATCCAACAGTTAAATGATGAACATAATGTTGAAGTTGTTCGGCTAAGGAAAACGATTGTCACGGTCGAGGTCAAAAGTAGCAAACAAACAAAAGAATTTGACATAGAGAGAGAGAATTGCTACATGGCCATGGCCCGGTTAGAATTGGAGCTACATAAACTTCAAAAGAAGAGCCATCAAACCTTAGATGCTCGTGCCGAATAGATTGGGAGGTTGCTTCAAGAGAAAGGGATCATCACGGAAAGAATTGTCAACATTGCTCACTACATTACGCGAAAATTCCAACTGTGCAAGGATATGACCCAATCCACATTTACCACAGTAGCAATGATCTTTGTGAATCAACTGCTGACCGACCTGGACAAACTCCAAGAGGGATTAGCATATAGGCCCGCGGTAAGACCGAACAATGTCTCGCGGGCACTAGGAGCTTTAATGTATTCATAGGGCATGTATTTTATGTATTTTTGTTGTTTACATCTAGAATATTGTAGTGCAACATCATCTTTTGTAATCAATATTTGAATATCAATGAAATTTAAAATCCAAAAGTTGTCATTATTCCTTACATGCAATTGCTTGAGCAATAGGAATACATGTAGGATCGAAAAAAAAAATTAAAAAAAAGAGAAAACGAAAAAAAAAAAGAAAAGAAAAAGAAGAGAGAAAAAGGAAACCATGGAAAAGATGGGTGGAAACAAAAGAAATGAAAAAAAAAGAAAAGCCGAAAATGAAAATTGACGGGTCAAAAGAAAGACAATAATGTCGGGATGACACATAATTGCCAGGCAAAAGTTGTGTTTTAAAACTTGTTATGTTCATCTATTATGATCTAACTATTAACAAGTTTTTGTCGTTGATGAGTATCAAATAAAATAGTTAGCAACTGGCATTCTGGCACATCACAACTACAACACTCGTTCTAAAAGCATGACAAAAGCAGTGACCTAAGAAATTGAGCTGACAATCATGGATCCCGTGCAAGAGGAAGAAGTAGTAGATGTGAATAGCATGAAGGAAGAAATGTATAAGCTAAAACAACAGATGTCAGAAATGTATCAGGCTTGGTCGAGGGGACAATCCTTACCTACTTACCCAGCCAACCCCACATATATTCCTCCATCAATCCCGAAACAAGATCCAACCACCATAAACTCATCTTCTACATACCCTACATACCCACACTATTACGCCACTACATCACAAATACCACCCTCACTTCCTAAACAAGCTCCACCACCACCATCCCAGGCCGCTCTAGTGTATGTGGCACCACCACCAGCCACTTTACACAAATCCTCTAGTGAGCTTGTATTTCATATCCAGGATAATCATTACTACCCTCCAGAACTCACCTTTAGACAACATGACTCTTACACCTCACTTATCGATATGACAGAGAATGAGAAACCTGTTAGAAACCCTAAACAAGAGGAGATGGCCAGGAAAATGAAGAGCCTTGAGCAGGCGGTTCGCAATATGCAGGGTTTGGGAGGCCAAGTTAGTGTGGCATACAAGGACTTGTGTTTGTTTCCTGAGTTACAACTACCCGCTGGGTTTAAATTGCCGAAATTTGACTTGTATGATGGCCATGGTGATCCAGTGGCCCATCTGAGAGGATATTGCAGCAAAATGCGTGGAGCTGGGGGAAAAGATGAACTACTTATGGCTTATTTCAGTCAAAGCCTCAGTGCCTCACCATTGCAATGGTACACCCATAAAGATCATACTCGATGGTTCATTTGGGACGATTTGACTCAATCATTTGCGAACCATTTTTAATATAATCTGGAAATCATCCCGGATAGATTGTCATTGACCAAAATGGAAAAGAAGCCTGGAGAGAGTTTTCGGGAGTATGGTTTCAGGTGGATAGAACATGCGGCCCGTGTGGATCCACCAATGAAAGAAGGAGAAATGGTAGATTGTTTCTTACAAGCTTTGGAGCCTACATACTACGGGCATCTGGTGTTTGTAATCGGAAAGACCTTTAATGAGGTAGTAAAGATGGAAAGTTTTGTTGAAGAAGGTTTGAAAACAAATAAGATCATGAGTTATTCAGCCATCAAGGCTACAAATCAAGAAATTCAGAAGGGGACGGGAGGATCAATTAGGAAGAAAAAGAAAGAAGAAGTGGCAGTTATAGAGGGAAGGTCTTGGTCCCGGGGCCCCAACCCACATCATCATCAGCCTCGCCTATATCAACCATACCCACCAACATCGTATAACCCACCTCAACATTATTACCCTCTAACCGGTCCTCAGTTATCGGTCCGGCATGCCCAATCATACCCACCACCTCCTCTTTTATGGCGGGCCCCAGCCCCTCAGAATGTCTACCATGCCCAAAATACCTACCCGCCACCAAAAACCTACAGAAATCCTAATCGAACCAGTTTTCGTCCCGACCCTGAAGTCAAAAGCGACAGGGCTCAGAGAAAGAAAACATTCACTCCTCTGGGAGAATCATATACCAGCCTCTTTCACCGATTAAGACAATTGGGGATGCCAAGTCCTATTGAGCCTAAAATTCCCAACCCTCCACCGAGATACTTAGATCAATCCATCCATTGTGTATATTCTTCTGGGGCACCGGGACATGACACGGAGAAATATTGGCACCTAAAATATGTAATACAAGATCTTATTGACTCCAGAAGAATTAAGGTGCAAGTTCCCGAGACTCCCAACATAACGCAAAATCCTCTGCCGGTGCACCATGAAACACATATAATAGAGCTAGTACAGGGCGAAAGCTGCAAAAAACCCTCTCAGACTGTGATGACAATCAAAGCAAACAGCAAGATAAAGGAGAAAGTCGGGAGTGAGAAAGTGTCAGTCGAGCCACCAATAAGTCATCGAGCAGTGGAAATTAAACCCGAACCTGTAAAAGAGATAGTACCTGGGGTGAAGCCCATATAGACTGTGAAAGGGGAACATATAGAACCAGTTGTTATCAAGACGGCCGTTCAGATGCCGATTGTGAACATCAAAGCCGTACCTTGGAATTATGACAAGGTAATTGTCATGTACAAAGGGAAAGAAGTCAAAGGGGAAATCTGCGAAACCCATGGTTTGACCCAGTCTGGGCGATGTTTTGCTCCTGACGATTTGAGGAAGGCGAAAGTTGTGAAAGAAAATCCAGCCCATATGAAGAAAGAGGTAACCGAGGAAAAAGATGAGGAGTTCCTAAAGAAAATGAAAACTCAAGATTACTCCATAGTTGAGCAACTGAGGAAGACACCAGCTCAAATATCTTTGCTATCTCTGTTGATTCATTCCGATGAACACCGAAGGGCGTTAATGGAGATCCTAAATGAAGCTCGTGTACCAGAAAAGATCACGGTGTGTCACTTGGAGAAGATTACAAACAAAATTTTTGAGGCAAATAGGTTAACATTCTCAGATGATGAACTACCACTAGAAGGGACAGAGCACAATAAGGCGTTATACCTTACAGTAAAGTGTGAGGAATTAGTGGTGACTCATGTCATGGTCGATAATGGGTCAAGTGCTAATATTTGTCCTTTGTCTACTCTGGGAAAATTGAAGATTTATCACAAAAGGATCCACAGAAACATCATATGTGTGAGGGGATTCGACGGAGGTGGAAAGAACACCATTGGAGATATCATACTAGAACTCACCGTCGGACTGGTGGAATTCACCATGGAGTTTCAAGTGTTGGACGTTGCTGTGTCCTATAACCTCCTGTTAAGACGTCTATGGATCCACGCTGCAAAAGTGGTGCCTTCTTCACTACATCAAATGGTGAAGTTTGAATAGGATCAGCAAGAGATAGTAGTGTACGGTGAGGATAATGTTTGTAATGCCATCATGCCATTCGAAGAAGTCGAAGGTGACAAAGGTCCTTGGGTGTACCAAGTGATGGACATTGTGACTGTTGACAAGATATCTGAAGGAGAAAACATCCCCCTACCTAAAGTAACCCCTGCAGTGGTCATGGTTGCGAAGGAAATGATAAAGAATGGGTTCTCTCCGGGAATCGGTCTAGGAATTGCTTTGCAAGGTATAACACAACCAGTTCATCTTCTAGGTAGCACTAATACTTTCGGCCTAGGTTTCAAGCCAACCAACACTAATATACAGAGAGCCAAAAGATTGAAAAAGAAAGGATGGACCCTCCCTAAACCTATCCCAAAACCTGTCCTACTCCTTCGTCAAGCCTGGTACACAAAGACGTCCGGCGATTGTCATGCCGGGTCATGCGGAGATAAGGCCAGATGAAGAGCTATTAGCAAAGTTTGAGAGGTTGTTTGAAGGCGTGAATATGATAGAGTGTCACGACCCGGATTTTCCCCCAACATCGGGATCGTGATGGCGCCTACTCGTGGTAGCTAGGCAAGCCACTGTATTCATACTATCCTGTTTTTAGCACAATTTTTAATTAAATAAATGCGGAATACTTTATAGAAATAGAAATAACTAATTACAAGATGAAAATCATACTGAAATCCTCTACCCAAGACGTGGAGTCACCAACTCACGAACTACTACTGAATACTACACATAAAAGTTTGAAAGAAATATAACATAATTCTGTTTGTCTCGGAACAAAGAGACTACAGCTAGTAACATAAATAAAGAGAGAGACGCCGGGCCTGCGGACGTCCGCAAGCTACCTCGGTCTCAAATGTGATCAACTCCCACGCAATCAATTTACTGCTGCTGCTGCTCTTGATTGTAACCTGGACCTGTGCAAAAACGCACAGAAGTGTAGCATCAGCACAACCGACCCCATGTGCTGGTAAGTGCCTGGCCTATCCCGGCGAAGTAGTGACAAGCCTAGGACCAGACACTCACATAAACCCTGTGCAATTCAATATATATATGTGTACCACAAAATAACAAGAAATAATCAAGTATTAACACAATAAGGAATATCTTAAAGAATTCAACAATTAACCACAATTAATAATTTCACAAGGAAAAACAAAGTATAATGTAAACACAAGTAATATCACTTCAAGAAATAGCAAGCAGTTGCACGGCATCACCCTTCGTGCTTTTACTCTCATCCTCACCAAATAAACAAATAAAGTACACGGCATCACCCTTCGTGCTTTTACTCTCATCCCCACATCCATAGTACGGCATGATCCTTCGTACATGGTTCAATAACAGGGCACGGCATGATCCTTCATGCATAATCAATAAATAAACATGGCACGGCATTAGCCTTCGTGCATAAATAAATAAACATGGCACGACATCACCCTTCGTGCATTATCACTCTTCCTCACCCAAATAACAATCACAATTAAGGGCAAAGAAAGAAACAACAATTCATAAATCGTCCCATCAAGGGCAATCAATAATTATCTTCACAACAAGTCCCAACAAGGGAGAACAATAACAATTCATCTGTAATATATCTCAAAATAATTATTTTCCAACGACTCACGGTCATACTAGACGCCAGTGTATGGATGCTCGTCACCACAGCCCATACACCGCACTCGATCACATAACACATAACACATAATCCTATTCCCTCAAGCTAGGATAGAACAAACACTTACCTCGAATGCTTATGAACAATTAAATCCATGGAAATGTCTTTTTCTTTCAACTTGGCTCCAATCCAACCGTATCTATACACAATTGATTTAATATCATCAATTCTACTCAACAAACTAATTCTTAAGACCAAATACAACTTTTACAACATTCTGCCCGGAATAGTGAATTTCAACCCCGGGCCCACATGGTCGGAACTCGGGGTTAGGACCAAAATCCGGTTACCCATGCCCCCACGAGTTCATGTATATGATTTGTTTCAAAATCGGACCTCAATTCGAGGTCCAATTCCCCAATTTATGAAAAACCCTATTTTCTAACAAGAACAAGAATTCTACCATGAAAATCATTGATTTCTTATGAAAAACATGTTTAATGATGTTAGGAATTGAAAGAATTAAGTAAAAAGTGACTTACAATCGTTTTGATGAAGAAGAAATCCTTGAAGAATCGCAAATGGGTGTTTTGGTTTTGTAAAATGTGAAGAAATGACCGAAATTCGTGTTTTTCAGGTCTCTGTGTTCGCATTTGCGAACATGGGTTCGCAATTGCGAAAAATAAGCTAAGGCTGGGAAGTTCGCATTTGCGAACATTTGTTCGCATTTGCGAACACTGGCAGACAAAGGGATGTTCGCATTTGCGAACAAATGTTCGCATTTGCGAACACATGCTGTATAAGGCAATGTTCGCATTTGCGAACAATGGTTCGCATTTGCGAACCAAGGCAGTATGGGGAATGTTCGCAAATGCGAACAATTGTTCGCATTTGCGAACATAGGCAGGCACTGGGGACCTTCGCAAATGCGAACAACTGTTCGCATTTGCGAACAAGGCTGGCTTCGCATTTGCGATCAAGGTTCGCATTTGCGAGCCTTGCCTTACACTGTCCCCTTCGCAATTGCGAAGCCAACAGTTGGGTGAAAAACCAGCAGTTCAAAAATTCAGATTTTCATCCAACGGCCTATCAAATCTTTACCCGAGCCCCCCGGGCCCCAAACCAAACATGTACATAACCTCAAAAACACATTATGAACTTGTTCGTGCGATCACATCGCCAATATCACTTCGTTTTAATCAAATCAAGCCTCAAACTCATGATTTTCATACTTTTGATTTTCAAAACTTCTTAACTTGGAACTCAAGGTCCAAAACATCTCAAACGACATCCAAATGTCACCAAACTTTACAGAAATCACATATATAATATTTAAGACTTGTACCGGGCGTCGGAACCAAAATACGAGCCCGATACCAAGGTCAATTAATTTATTTCCTTTAATAATTGCATCAAAAACAATTTCACATAAAAATTCATAACTTGGGCTCTAGGCCTCAGAATTCGACTCCGGACACATGTCCAAGTCCCATATTTTCCTACGGACCTCTCGGGACCATCCAATCTCGAGTCCGGATCCGTTTACCAAAAATGTTGACCGAAGTCAACCATATCAATATTAATATCATTTTTATCCAAATTTCTCATAGAATTCATATTTTCTATCACAAAATCTTTCCGGCTACATGCTCGGATTGTGCACGCAAATCGAGGCAACATAGAATGAGGTTTTCAAGGCCTCAGAAGCTCGAAATTATTAATAAAATAAGTGATGACCCTTTGGGTCGTCACAATCTCCACCTCTAAAACAACCGTTCGTCCTCGAACGGACAAAAGAAAGAAGTACCGAGTCAGGAAACAAGTGTGGGTAACGGCTCCGCATATCAGACTCGGACTCCCAGGTCGATGCCTCAGGAGGCTGACCTCTCCACTGAACACGCACAGAAGGATAACTCTTCGACCTCAGCTGTCGAACCTGCCGGTCTAGAATAGCCACCGGCTCCTCCTCGTAAGATAGATCATTGTCCAATTGAACAGTACTGAAGTCTAACACATGTGTGGGATCGTCGTGGTATCTCCGAAGCATAGATACATGAAAAACTGGATGCACGGCTGATAAGCTAGGCGGCAAAGCTAATCTGTAAGCCACCCCTCCCACTCTGTCTAGAATCTCAAATGGACCAATATACCTAGGGCCGAGCTTGCCCTTCTTCCCAAACCTCATCACGCCCTTCATAGGCGACACCCGGAGCAATACTCGTTCACCAACCATGAAATCTACATCTCGAACCTTACGATCCGCATAAGTCTTCTGCCTGGACTGAGCTGAACGCAATCTCTCCCGAATAGTCTTGACCTTATCCAAGGCCTCCTGAACTAAGTCCGTACCCAACAACCGAGCCTCTCCCGGTTCAAACCATCCAATCTGGTGATCGACATCGCCTACCATACAACGCCTCATACGGAGCCATCTCGATGCTAGATTGGTAACTGTTATTGTAGGCGAACTCTGCTAATGGTAGAAACCGGTCCCACGAGCCTCCAAAATCAATAACACGGAGCTCGAAGCATGTCCTCGAGAATCCGAATAGTCCTCTCCGACCGGCCATCCGTCCGAGGATGAAATGTTGTACTCAACCGAACCCGGGTGCCTAACTCCCGCTGGATCGCTCTCCGGAACCGCGAGGTAAGCTGCGTTCCCCGATCAGAGATAATAGATGCTGGTACTCCATGGAGACGAACAATCTCCCTAATGTAAACCTCCGCTAACCTCTCCGACGAGTAGGAGATAGATATTGGAATAAAGTGTGCCGATTTGGTCAGCCTATCAACAATGACCCAAATAGCATCAAATTTCCTCCGAGTCAAAGGAAGTCCGATAACGAAGTCCATAGTGATCCGCTCCCATTTCCACTCGGGAATTTCAATCCTTTGGAATACACCACCGGGTCTCTGGTGCTCATATTTCACATGCTGACAATTTAGACACCGAGCGACATACGCAACGATATCTTTCTTCATTCCGCGCCACCAATAGTGTTGTCGTAAGTCCTGGTACATCTTTACGACGCCCGGGTGAATAGAATACCGCGAACCGTGGGCCTCCGCTAAGATCAACTCTCGAATCCCTTCGACATTGGGCACACAAACTCGACCCCGCAATTTCAATACCCCATCATCATCTAGATTTACCTGTGTGGCACCTCCCCGTTGTATTGTATCTCTCAACTCACGCAAATGAGGATCATCAAATTGCCTCTCACGAATACGCTCTAATAAAGAAGAACGAGCGACCGTGCAGGCTAATACCCTGCTAGGCTCAGAAATGTCTAATCTCACGAACCGGTTGGCTAAGGCCTGGACATCTAGAGCTAATGGTCTCTGATTGACCGGAATATATGCAAGACTACCCATGCCTGGCATACTTTCTACTCAATGCATCGGCCACCACATTGGCCTTACCTGGGTGATATAAGATAGTAACATCATAGTCTTTTAGCAACTCTAACCATCTCCGCTGTCGTAGATTCAACTCCTTCTGCTTGAACAAGTACTGTAGGCTTTTGTGATCGGTGTACACCTCACATGTCACACCATATAGATAATGCCTCCAAATCTTTAAGGCATGAACCACTGCTGCTAACTCAAGATCATGAACTGGATAATTCTTCTCATGTATCTTTAACTGCCTCGAAGCATAAGCGATAACCTTACCATCCTGCATCAATACCGCTCCAAGCCCTATACGAGATGCGTCACAATAAACTGTATAAGGCCCTGTACCTGTAGGTAGTATCAACACCGGTGCGGTGGTCAAGGCTGTCTTGAGCTTCTGAAAGCTCGCCTCACACTCCTCTGACCACTGAAACTGGACACCCTTCTGGGTCAACCTGGTCATCGGGGCTGCAATAGAAGAAAACCCCTCTACAAAACGACGGTAGTAACCCGCTAATCCCAAGAAACTCCGGATCTCAGTCACTGAAGCTGGTCGAGGCCAATTCTGGACTGCCTCAATCTTCTTTGGGTCTACCTGAATACCTTCCACTGATACAATGTGACCCAGAAATGCTACCGAACTCAGCCAGAACTCACATTTAGAAAATTTGGCATATAGTCGGTTATCTTTCAGAGTCTGAAGAACCACTTTGAGGTGCTGCCCGTGCTCTTCCTAGCTGCGGGAGTACACCAGGATGTCATCTATGAAGACTATCACGAACAGATCTAAGTAAGGCCTGAATACCCGATTCATCAACTCCATGAATGCTGCTGGGGCATTGGTCAACACGAAGGACATGACCAAGAACTCATAATGCCCATATCTAGAGCGAAAGGCTGTCTTAGGAATGTCAGCTGCCCCGATCTTCAGCTGATGGTAGCCTGACCTCAAGTCTATCTTAGAGAATACCCTCGCTCCCTGGAGTTGGTCAAACAAATCATCAATCCTCGGCAGTGGATATTTATTTTTGATAGTCACCTTGTTTAACTGCCGGTAATCAATACACATCCGCATCGAGCCATCCTTCTTCTTTACAAATAATACAGGTGCTCCCCAGGGGGAAACACTGGGCCTGATAAAGCCCTTCTCAAGAAGGTCCTGCAACTGATCTTTCAACTCTTTTAGCTCCGGCGGGGCCATACGATAGGGTGGAATAGAGATGGCGTGAGTGCCCGGTACCAGATCAATACAGAAATCAATATCCCTATCGGGTGGCATGCCCGGCAGGTCCGAAGGAAAAACCTCGGGAAACTCCCGTGCAATAGGGGCTGACTCAATGGAAGGAACCTCTGCGCTGGAATCACGAACATAAGCCAGATAAGACACCCCTTCTCGACCATACGTCGAGCCTTAACATAGGAAATAACAGTGCGAACGGAGTGGCTTGAGGTACCTTTCCACTCTAGTAGGGGTGATTCGGGCAAGGCTAAGGTCACCGTCTTAGCATGGCAATCAAGAATAGCATGGTATGGGGACAACCAGTCCATCCCCAATATGACATCAAAATCTACCATATCCAAGAGCAACATATCAACACGGGTCTCAAGACCCCCAAATATAACTACGCACGAACGATGCACCCGATCGACTACAATAGAGTCACCCACTGGTGTAGCCACATAAACTGGAATATCCAGAGCATAGGCGGGCACGACCAAATACGGTGCGAAGTAGGAAGACACATAGGAATATGTAGATCCCGGGTCAAATAATACTGAAGCACCTCTGCCACACACAAGAATAGTACCTATAATCACGGCATCTGATGCCTCTGCCTCTGGCCTGGCTGGTAAAGCATAGAATCGGGGATCTGCACCTCCCCTCTGAGCTGCGTCTCTAGGACGACCATCAACTGGCCGACCTCTACCTCTCGCTGGACGGTCTCCACCTCTACGGTCTCGACCTCCACCTCTATAATCTCTACCCCCGCCTCTGGCTGGCTGGGCAGGCTGAGGGTCAGCTGGGGCCTGAATCATAGGACGAGGACCTCGCTGCTGAGAGTTGCCCGCTGCTATAGGGCAATTCCTGATAAAATGACCTGGGTCACCACAACCGTAGCAACTCTTGGACTGATAGGGCTGCTGGCCCTGACGACCCGAATGGCCTCCACGAACACTCTGAAGAGGCTGAGCATTAATAGGAGACTGGTCTGAATAATGCCCCCGAACACCACGATCACCTGGTCCACCCCGTGAAGCCTGAAGGGCGGAATGAAAAGGCCTGGAGGACTGGCCTCTATCAAAGGATTCTCTGCCACCAGAGGAAGAACCACCAAACTTGCCTGAATGACGAGGCCTCTTATCTGAAGAATAACCGCCTCCCCTAGCAAGAGCCATCTCAACTCTGCGTGCTGCATTGGCTGCCTCCTGAAATGATATGTCACTCCCCACGCCCATAGCCACCTGGAGTCTAATCGGCTGATTAAGCCCATCTATAAATCCGCGGACCCTCTCCCGCTCCGTGGGAAGTATCACCACCGCATGACGAGCCAAGTCGATAAATCTCGTCTCATACCGTGTAACCGTCATAGTGCCCTGATGGAGGCGCTCAAACTGCCTCCGAAGTACATCCCTCTGAGTAGCAGGGAGAAACTTCTCCATAAATAGTTCCGCAAACTGATCCCATGATAAAGCTGGGGACCCTGCTGGTCGAGTCAAGCAATAATCTCTCCACCAAGTCTTGGCGGATCCTGCAAGTCTGAAGGTACAGAAGTCAACTCCGTTTGTCTCCACGATCCCCATAGTCTTGAGAATCTCATGACAACTGAATAAAAAGTCCTGAGGATCCTCTGATGCGGCTCCACTGAATGTAGTGGTAAATAGCTTGGAGAACCGATCAAGCCTCCATAACGAATCAGAAGTCATGGCCGCTCCATCGCCGGCATAAGCTGTGGTACCTGACTGAGTGGCCACAGCTGGCTGGATTACTGGTGCTTGACGCTGAGGAGCTACTGGCTCCGGAGTATGAGCAATAGGAGTCTGGGCCCCTCCTCCAGCCTGAGAAGTGGCTGGGGCAACTGATAATAAACCCGCTCTGGAAATGCTGTCCATGAATCCCGCTATTCCGACCAATGCATCCCGGAGATCCGGGGTAAATAAAGCCTCTCCTGGGACCTGAGCTGGGCCCACTGGAGCCGCTGGAACCGGAACCTCCTCGTCAATCTCAATATGAGGCTCCACCTCTGGAGTAGCTGCCTGGGGCTGAGCTCTACCCCTACCACGGCCTCTAATACGGCCTTGGCCCCTGCCCCTCACGGGAGCTGTCTGGGGCTCGGGCTGCTGGTCAGCGGACGAAGAAGCGCGTGTCCTCACCATCCGCGAAAGGACAGAATAGAAATTCAATCAATAATTGAGGAACAAGTCGCACGACAAGAAAGAACAAATGAGAGACTCTTTCCTAACTCAATAGACTCTGGAGGACAAGTACAGACGTCTCCGTACCTACCTCTCAAACTCTACTAAGCTTGTTCGTGAGTGGTGAGACCTATGTAACCTAGAGCTCTGATACCAACTTGTCACGACCCGGATTTTCCCCCAACATCGGGATCGTGATGGCGCCTACTCGTGGTAGCTAGGCAAGCCACTGTATTCATACTATCCTGTTTTTAGCACAATTTTTAATTAAATAAATGCGGAATACTTTATCGAAATAGAAATAACTAATTACAAGATGAAAATCATACTGAAATCCTCTACCCAAGACGTGGAGTCACCAACTCACGAACTACTATGGAATACTACACATAAAAGTCCGAAGGAAATATAACATAATTCTGTTTGTCTCGGAACAAAGAGACTACAGCTAGTAACATAAATAAAGAGAGAGACGCCGGGCCTGCGGACGTCCGCAAGCTACCTCGGTCTCAAATGTGATCAACTCCCACGCAATCGATTTACTGCTGCTGCTCCTGATCGTAACCTGGACCTGTGCAAAAACGCACAGAAGTGTAGTATCAGCACAACCGACCCCATGTGCTGGTAAGTGCCTGGCCTATCCCGGCGAAGTAGTGACAAGCCTAGGACCAGACACTCACATAAACCTGTGCAATTCAATATATATATGTGTACCACAAAATAACAAGAAATAATCAAGTATTAAAACAATAAGGAATATCTTAAAGAATTCAACAATTAACCACAGTTAATAATTTCACAAGGAAAAACAAAGTATAATGTAAACACAAGTAATATCAATTCAAGAAATAGCAAGCCGTTGCACGGCATCACCCTTCGTGCTTTTACTCTCATCCTCACCAAATAAACAAATAAAGTACACGGCATCACCCTTCGTGCTTTTACTCTCATCCTCACATCCATAGTACGGCATGATCCTTCGTACATGGTTCAATAACAGGGCACGGCATTATCCTTCGTGCATAATCAATAAATAAACATGGCACGGCATTAACCTTCGTGCATAAATAAATAAACATGGCACGGCATCACCCTTCGTGCATTATCACTCTTCCTCACCCAAATAACAATCACGGTTAAGGGCAAAGAAAGAAACAGTAATTCATAAACCGTCCCATCAAGGGCAATCAATAATTATCTTCACAACAAGTCCCAACAAGGGAGAACAATAACAATTCATTTGTAATATATCTCAAAATAATCATTTTCCAACGACTCACGGTCATACTAGACGCCAATGTATGGATGCTCGTCACCACAACCCATACACCGCACTCGATCACATAACACATAACACATAATCCTATTCCCTCAAGCTAGGATAGAACAAACACTTACCTCGAATGCTTATGAACAATTAAATCCGTGGAAATGTCTTTTTCTTTCAACTTGGCTCCAATCCAACCGTATCTATACACAATTGATTTAATATCATCAATTCTACTCAACAAACTAATTCTTAAGACCAAATACAACTTTTACAACATTCTGCCCGGAATAGTGAATTTCAACCCCGGGCCCACATGGTCGGAACTCGGGGTTAGGACCAAAATCCGGTTACCCATCCCCCACGAGTTCATGTATATGATTTGTTTCAAAATCGGACCTCAATTCGAGGTCCAATTCCCAATTTATGAAAAACCCTATTTTCTAACAAGAACAAGAATTCTACCATGAAAATCATTGATTTCTTATGAAAAACATGTTTAATGATGTTAGGAATTGAAAGAATTAAGTAAAAAGTGACTTACAATCGTTTTGATGAAGAAGAAATCCTTGAAGAATCGCAAATGGGTGTTTTGGTTTTGTAAAATGTGAAGAAATGACTGAAATTCATGTTTTTCAGGTCTCTGTGTTCGCATTTGCGAACATGGGTTCGCAATTGCGAACCCCCACCAATTTCTGGAGTTTGAAAATTAAACTAAGGGTGGGAATTTCGCATTTGCGAACATAAGTTCGCATTTGCGAACACTGGCAGTCAAAGGGATGTTCGCATTCGCGAACAAATGTTCGCATTTGCGAACACATGCTGTATAAGGCAGTGTTCGCATTTGCGAACAATGGTTCGCATTTGCGAACCAAGGCAGTATGGGGAATGTTCGCAAATGCGAACAATTGTTCGCATTTGCGAACATAGGCAGGCACTGGGGACCTTCGCAAATGCGAACAACTGTTCGCATTTGCGAACAAGGCTGGCTTCGCATTTGCGATCAAGGTTCGCATTTGCGAGCCTTGCCTTACACTGTCCCCTTCGCAATTGCGAAGCCAACAGCTGGGTGAAAAACCAGCAGTTCAAAAATTCAGAATTTCATCCAACGGCCTATCAAATCTTTACCCGAGCCCCCCGGGCTCCAAACCAAACATGTACATAACCTCAAAACACATTATGAACTTGTTCGTGCGATCACATCGCCAATATCACTTCGTTTTAATCAAATCAAGCCTCAAACTCATGATTTTCATACTTTTGATTTTCAAAACTTCTTAACTTGGAACTCAAGGTACAAAACATCTCAAACGACATCCAAATGTCACCAAACTTTACAGAAATCACATATATAATATTTAAGACTTGTACCAGGCGTCGGAACCAAAATACGAGCCCGATACCAAGGTCAATTAATTTATTTCCTTTAATAATTACATCAAAAACAATTTCACATAAAAATTCATAACTTGGGCTCTAGGCCTCGAATTCGACTCCGGACACATGTCCAAGTCCCATATTTTCCTACGGACCTCTCGGGACCATCCAATCTCGAGTCCGGATCCGTTTACCAAAAATGTTGACCGAAGTCAACCATATCAATATTAATATCATTTTTATCCAAATTTCTCATAGAATTCATATTTTCTATCACAAAATCTTTCCGGCTACATGCTCGGATTGTGCACGCAAATCGAGGCAACATAGAATGAGGTTTTCAAGGCCTCAGAAGCTCGAAATGATTAATTAAATAAGTGATGACCCTTTGGGTCGTCACATAGAGGCAGCCAAGGGAACAAGCAAGATGGATGTTCAGTTTGTTGGACCCCAGATCAGGCTAAATAGTTGGGAAACTACTCCTCTTCCAATCAAGAGGGAGTTGTGGTAGTTAGTTTTTAATGTTCCATTCCTAAATCTGTCTTGTTTCAAAAATTTCAATCCTGTGTTCCGTCTAGTCAAAATGTTTCCAAACTATGTTACCTTTCAAAGTTTAATGAAATGCAATTTCTTTCTTACTCTATTTTTGTAGCCTTATTTTATTTTATTTTCTTTTCTTGTACAGTCCAGTTTTTGTTGATTTCAATGATATGTCATGCATGAAGGATTCCCGGTCCAGTATTGATAATCAGATAGTTATACAAGAAATTGAAAATGATAATGAAGTGGAATATGAGGATGAGGAAGTATTGGAGGAAATTATTAAGGATTTGAGCCACTATAAAGAGAAACCTAAACCAAACTTAAATGAGACGGAGTCTATTAATTTGGGAAATGAGGAAAATATTCGGGAAATAAAGATTAGTGTGCACTTAGAGGCTTCACTCAGAGAGGATTTGATAAGGTTATTACATGAGTACAAAGATATATTTGCCTGGTCTTACGATGACATGCCAGGGCTCAGTACTGACTTGGTGGTACATAAGTTGCCCACTTATCCGGAATGCCGGCCTGTTGAGCAAAAATTAAGAAAGTTCAAAATGGATATCAGTGTGAAAATAAAAGAAGAAGTCAACAAGAAGTTTGAGGCAAAGGTCATACGGGTCACCAAGTATCCCACCTGGTTAGCCAATGTTGTATATATTCCGAAGAAAGACGGAAAAACCAAAGTGTGTGTTGATTATCGAGACATCAATAAAGCCAACCCAAAGGATGATTTTCCATTGGCAAACATCCACATATTGATTGATAATTGTGCTTAACATGAGATTAGTTCTTTTGTGGATTGCTATGCGGGTTATCATCAGATCTTGATGGATGAAGAAAATGCAGAAAAGACAGCCTTTATCTCACCTTGGGGAACATATTGCTACAGAGTAATGCCGTTTGGGTTGAAGAATGATGGAGCTACATACATGAGAGCAATGACCACTATGTTTCATGACATGATACATCGAGAGATCGAAATGTATGTGGATGATGTTATTATCAAATCCAAAAAGCAGTGTGATCATGTCAAAGACTTGATGAAGTTCTTCTAGAGGCTTCAAAGATACAATCTCAAACTCAATCCAGCAAAATGTGCTTTTGGAGTACCATCAGGAAAGTTATTGGGGTTCATGGTAAGCCGGCGCGGTATTGAACTAGACGTGTCAAAGATAAAAGTAATTCAGAACTTGCCTCCGCCAAAGAGCAAGAAAGAGGTGATGAGTTTCTTGGGCAGGTTGAATTATATTAGTAGATTTATTGCTCAGCTAACATCACACTGTGAGCCCATTTTCAAATTATTAAAGAAAGATGCTGCAGTAAATTGGACTGAGGAATGTCAAGATGCATTTGACAAAATCAAGGAATATCTGGCCAATCCTCCTGTGTTGGTTCCTCCAGAACCTAGAAGGCCCTTGATCCTTTATTTGATTGTATTGGATAATTCTTTTGGCTGTGTACTGGGGCAACATGATGAGACGGGGAAGAAAGAGCAAGCAATATACTATCTCAGTAAGAAATTTACTTCTTACGAGGTAAAATACACTCAGCTAGAAAGGACACGTTGTGCTTTAACATGGGTTGCACAGAAGTTAAAACATTACTTGTTGGCTTACACCACTTATTTTATATCCCGTTTGGATACACTAAAGTACATCTTCCAGAAGCCTATGCCCACAGGAAGGCTCACTAAATGGAAAATTCTGCTTACGAAGTTTGATATTGTTTATGTAACCCGCAATGCAATGAAGGCACAAGCAGTCGCTGATCATTTGGCAGAAAATCTAGTTGATGATGAGTATGAACCGCTGAAGACATATTTTCCTGACGAGGAGACAATGAATATTGAAGAATTGGAACAAGACGAAAAGTCGGGCAGGAAATTATACTTTGATGGGGTTGTCAATAGCAAAGGAGTCGGAATTGGAGCAGTGCTCATCTCAGAAACGGGTCAGCATTATCCTTTTACCGCTCAGCTCCAATTTTTCTGTACTAATAACATGGCCGAGTATGAAGCATGTATATTGGGACTAATAATGACAATAGACATGGGTGTTCAAGAGATTTTGGTCATGGGTGACTCCGATCTCTTGATACATTAAATTCAGGGAGAATGGGAGACAAGGGATTTGAAGATTATACCATACCGATAGTGTCTACATGAATTATCTCAAATGTTTCAGTCCATAGAGTTCAAGCATATCCCAAGAATGCATAATGAAGTTGCAGATGCTTTGGCCACATTGTCGTCCATGTTGCACCATCCAGACAAAGCTTATATAGATCTATTGCAAATACAAGTTCGTGATCAAAATGCTTATTGTTTCACGGTGGAAGAGGAGCTTGATGGTGAACCATGGTTCCATGGTATTAAAGAATATTTGAGGATGGGGGTGTACCCAGTGCAAACTACAAGAGACCAGAAAAGGGCTATAAGGCGACTAGCGAATAAAGTTTTCTTTAGCGGAGGGAATGTATACAAGAGAACCCCGAATTTGGGTTTACTGAGATGTATAGATGCATAGCAGGCCACTACAATCATGGCTGAAATACATGCAGGAACTTGTGGACCTCATATGAGTGGATATGTTTTGGCCAAGAAAATACTAAGGGCTGGATATTATTGGCTCACTATGGAGCGAGACTGCATTAGATATGTACGGAAATTACATCAATGCCAGATACACGGGGATTTGATTCATTCCCTGCCATATGAGTTGCATACAATGTCAGCACCATGGCCTTTTGTCACTTGGGGCATGAATGTCATCGGTCCGATAGAACCCGCAGCATCTAACGGGCACAGGTTTATCCTAGTAGCCATTGATTATTTCACTAAATGGGTGGAGGCAAAGACATTTAAAGAAGTAACAAAGAAGGCGGTAGTGCATTTCATACATACAAACATCATATGCCACTTCGGAATTCCGAAGGTGATTATCACGGATAATGGAGCCAATCTTAACAGTCATCTCATGGCAGAGGCATGTCAGAAGTTTCAAATCTTGCACCGCAATTATACACCTTATCGCCCTAAAGCAAATGGAGCAGTTGAAGCTGCAAATAAGAATATTAAGAAATTCTTCGAAAAATGGTAGAGGAGTCTAGACAGTGGCATGAAAAATTACCATTTGCTCTAATGGGTTATCGTACTACTGTGCGTACTTCAATTGGTACAACCCCTTACACATTGGGGTACGGAATGGAGGCAGTAATACCTGCTGAAATTGAAATACTTTCCCTCCGGATTATAGCTGAGGTTGCAATTGATGATGATGAATGGGTAAAGGCCCAGTTAGAGCAATTGAGCCTGATCGATGAGAAAAGATTAGCAGCAGTATGTCACGGACAAGTGTACCAATGAAGAATGGCCAGAGCATATAACAAGAAAGTACGTCCACGGAAATTCGAGGTTGGACAATTGGTGTTAAGACATATTTACCACATTGGGCCGAAGCAAAAGGAAAGTTTGCACCTAATTAGCAAGGGCCATTTATGGTATCCTGGGTATTGTCCAATGGAGCTTTATATCTAACAGATGTGGAAGGGAAATGTGTAGAGACTGCCATCAACTCTGATGCAGTCAAGAGATATTATGTATAATTCCTTGCATGTATACAATTGTATGTGTCATAATTTTGAGATTGAAATTATGAAGGCATTTTATTTCTCTATCCAAACACTTTACCCATTGCTACCCCTTTTGAGCCTTATTATATTATTCTTTCATACCCCTATCTCGAAATCAATAATGGATTCGAAATGAATGGTGAAATAAAAAATGAAAAAAAAAGAAAAATTTTGAAAAAAAGAAGAAAATATATGAAAAGAATATACAAAAGAATAAAATCGGGAAAAGTCAAATGACGTAGAAACCTTAGGGTATGAACTATGTCTGACTTGATCCCGAAAGGTACGTAGGCAGCCTCAATGAGGTTCAGTCACGACAGAAATAAAATCCAAGTTTCCCCAAAATTGAAACTGTGGCAGAAGTTATGTTTTTATGATTCTGAGAGTTGTAATTATTTTTGAACCCATGTTATAAATTTGAGCCTGTATACCCTTCTTTCTAAACCCATCCAAAAACCACATTACGGTCCAAAGAAAAATATTCCAATTAATTTCAAGAGAATGACAATGCAAATAGAAAAATAAAGAAAATAAAAATGAGAGAGTCTTATTGGTGAAAACACTCACGGGCACCATAAGGCGAATGTGAGTTGAGAAAAAAATAAAAATAAAAGAGTCTTATTGGTGAAAACCCTAACGGGCACCATAAGGCGAATGTGAGTTGAGAGAAAAATAAAAATGAGAGAGTCTTATTGGTGAAAACCCTAACGGGCACCATAAGGCGAAAGTGAGGAATGACCTGATGAAAGGAAGATGGCAAGTCAAGAAAGGTTTGGGTTGATGAAAGGAGAAGTTAAGTCAGCAAAGATTTTATTGGACAGACATGGTCGGGTGGTCAAAGGAATCAGCCTTCCTACCTGTTTAACCAAAATATTGAACTTCGATTAAAGCTAGAAAATAATAGAGAAATCGGGTTACTGATAATCAAGAGACCGAAAAAAAATATAGTAGGCTTTCAATAATCGGAATAGACAGTAAAAAAGGTTGTATACCAGTGACTATTGTGTGTTACAATGGGTATAACTTCCTCATTTTATAGCTGACTCTAGATGGAGGAATAAAACGTAAGTTTTAATGAGCAATAAGTGACATTAAATAGGTCGTTACACAATTATTTTCAATAAATGTTGATCCTTTAACGTACAGGATGTTTAATGATTGAATTTAGACTCCTTTCTGCCTTTAGATCCATGCTTTAAATGCTTTTTGACCCGTTGCTTCTGGGTGTTTTGAAAAGATACGGTGCTCGTATCTACTTCCTTTGTCTTTTGAAATCCTTTATCTTCTAAAATCACGTTCTAGCCCGCTCCAAATAGGCACGGGTTTCGCAGTCGTATTGCATCCCGTGTCTATTTTATTCTTTTGTGTCTTTCGTTCACCTTCCTTCAGAATACTAACCTTGCGCATATTCCACGTGTCTTGCCACGTCATAAAAAATTTTCCCCAGTACAGATAGTCCCCCCACTTTCCATTTGTTTATCATTTAAATATATGGGAAGTGGATGCTTAAAAAAGAGAATTTTTGTCATAATAAATGCTATGTCAGTGTTGACGCTTCAGTTGTCCCTTCCATTTAATGCACCATATACGTGTCACTTCTCCACTAGTTCTGTGAGTTTGCAGCCTTTTCTTTTCTTTATTCATGAAGTGATGGTTACCTTTATTATAGGCGTTTCATCATTACTTTTCCTGGTTTACAAATCGCTTTTCGTATACTCCTTCGATTTCTTCTTCTTTATCCTTTTCACTGAGTAACTCTTTGCTTCTTCCTTCTACTCTTCTTTTGTAAAAATGTTCTGAGCCATGGCATCTTCTAACCCTAGAAAAGTTCCAATCCTTGACCAATTCCCCAATGCTCCCGCAAGGCATCGAATGAGCGGAACTAGTGCTCCTCGTGGTATGGGATCAATACGGGGCGACATATCTGGTACTGCTATCCTTTCTAGCACTTCTTCCAGGGGATTTTTATCTAACAAACCTTCTTCTAAGGGAAAAGAATCTGTAGAACCTCTTTATGAACCGACGGTAGACGAAGTTGTACCATCAGACTTGTCCTTTGAGCATGATAAGGAGGTTCTTTGCGAGCAAATGCTCAGGTTGGAGAAGGTTGATAATTACCCCTCTATAATTACTGAACCAATGGTTCCTTTATTTCGGGAGGATTGTCATTGGAGTGTTAGTACCCCCATAGTTATTCCTAACCCTAACTAGAGGATTTCTTATTACAACCCTGGTTTTTCTTGTGTGTATACTTACCCCTTTACTCTGGGATTTTCTCCTGCTATTGACCCAGTGATTCTCGAATTTTGTCGTTTCTTCAAAATCTGTTTGGCCCAAGTCGGTCCTCTGGTTTGGAGAGCAGTAGCATGCTTAAGGTTTATTTCAACTAAGGCAGATGTAAATTTCACCTTTCCTCACTTGATTCCCCCAGACCCCACTTGTGGGATTATACTGGGTTGTTGTTGTTGTTGTAGTCTTTTTGTTGTCTGCTAGAGGAAAGAGGGTTTTGTTAAACCCTGAAGATGTTAATGGCCATGGTTGGTATGTACAATTTGTAAGTGTTCCCACAGTTGATCTGGTTGGTGAATCCAACATGCCTTTTCCGGAGAAGTGGAACATGACTCGTAAGTGTTTTATTTTTTGCCGTGTCTATTTTTTTGACATTCCATTCTTCTGCTATTAACGCACTTTTGTTTTCCTTTTTGTAATAGCTATCATGGGAGATGTGGAACTCGTCCCTGATTTTCGTGCTTGGGTCGATGCTCTTTTGAAGGCTATACGCATGGAAGCACGTACTTGGAGGTCAATCTCTGCTAGGCGTGGCTGGAGGGTCAGAACTCATGGTATTCACTTGCTGTTTCCTTTGCTTAGAATAAAAACTTTTGCATATCTGATCTTATATCCTTCTTTTTGTCAGGATTTCCCAATCGAGGTATGACGGCTGAAGCGGCTCTTGCTCTTAGAACTTCTTCACAGACTTCTTCAACTTCAAGGAGATCATGAGATATTTTAATAAAGAGGAAAAAATTTGAGGAAAATTCTGACGTGGAAGAAGATGAAGATACACCCTTGGTAGCTCATCCCAGGTCTAGGAGACGAGTGATAATTTCAAAAGATGAAGCCGAAGCTCCTCCTGCTACTGAAGTTCCTCCTGTTCGTACCTCTGAGCCCGTCACTATTATATCTGATGAAGAAACTATTCCAAATGACACTCCCGAGTCTACTCAACGCCTTTTCCTCGAAGGTTTCGGGGGTGGTGATTTTGGCCCAGTTTTGGAGGAAATCCCCCTTTCAACTTCTGTTTCTATTCCACCTGTCTCTTTTGTCACTTCAAATAACCACACAACTACCATTCCCACTCCCACTTCTTTTCCAACTTCTGCTCCCGTGCCTGTTCCGAATTTTGCAAATACCGCCGTCTTTACCTCCTCTACCGTACCTCCTTCTGTCAGCTGCGTAGAAGAGGGTTCTAGAAATAGGAGCATGGCTATGAGGAATGTTACACTTGAGGTTCCGGCAGAGAGGAGCCTCTTAAGGAAGTCGGGCGGGGCAGATGCTTGGCTTAAGCCCCTGATTGGGGATATTGAAAAAAGAAAAATGGACAGCCATAACTGTCTGACTCTAGTGAACGACATAGTTCACAATACTTTGAAGGTATGTTTCTTATCTCTCTTTTTTTTAAGAAAAAGCTTTTCTCTTTATTTCCACTCATACACATTTGTTATACAGGCCAACCTTATAGGTACGGAGCTAATGGGGTGGATTTCCATTTTGGATAGGAAAGCTTGTGAAGCTGACCGAGCTATTTCTGAAGCTGAAAGGAAGGATAGGGAAACGGATGCCAAAGCAGCTAATTGGCGAGAACAGTTGAGAGATGCTCAGAAGAAGGTTATGGATTTACAGGAGCACAGCCATAACTTAGAGCAACAAAATCAAACTTTGGCTTCTGAATTGGACGGGGTTAAGGATTCCCTCGGCGAGGTGGAGAAAGAAAAAGAATGTCAAGAATGTTCTTTTTCTGAACAATTGTCTAGGTCCAGCGAGGAGATTAGGTAGCTTAAGGTTCTCTTGAACAAGAAAGAAAAGTATGCGGGAGAGCTAGTGCAAACCCTATCTCAGGCTCAGGCCGATTTGCAAGCTTCCTCTGATAAGGCACGTTCCTTGGAAGAATCCTGTGCCTCCCTGGAAGTCTCCTTTAACTCCGATTTGAATGAAAACCAATCGTTAAAGGACGAACTTACCTCATGGAAGAAGGATTATGCCCTCCTTGAGGAGAATTTTGATGCGGAGGTGAGCTAGGCTTTCCTGAATTCTCATCGTGATGCCTTAATGGAGGCTAGCCAAGAGTGATTCGACTTGAAGTTTGAGTTAGCCAAGGTTTTGAGCACTATTGAGATGGCCCAAAAATCTTCTTCTCCTCTTGATGACTTAACCGTGGCTGATGATCCTCCCAATGAGGGAGTTGCTCCTGCCGCAACTCTTGCTACAATAATCGAGGCTGCCGTGCCTTCTTTCCCTCCTAGTGGTTGAACTGTTTCTGCTTCCTTAGCGTCTGTAAATCTTGAAAATGAGGAGGTAAACTTAACAGCGTCGGAGAGGTCTACTTCCTCAGGAACGAGTTGAGATTTCCTATTTTTGAATCAGTCCCCACTTTATGGGATATTTGTATAATCTTCTTATTTTGTAAGGATTTTTTGTTTGAACCCTTTATATTTTAGAGATTAATTAACACCTCTTTATATTTTATTCTTGCCTATTTTCGTACTTAGGACTTATGGAATAATTTTGCATATTTATCCTTTTGAAAATGCTTTATTGATTCACTCGTGGACTTGTCAACACGAGGATTATAAAAGAGGGCCCTATATTGGCACTTAATGAAGAAGACGTCTCAACCTCATAAATGGTGCTATACGATGAAAGAAATAGGAAGCACATGTTTGTGTAAAGTAATTTGGACAAGTTTTTATTCATTAACTTGAGCAAATTTTGAATAATACATGCATTGTAGTACGTCTATAACTTTCTCGCAAATGTTTTTCGTGCAACAGATTTTTAAATAAAAAGTACACAAGGTTTTTCCTTTACAACCTGTTTTAGCACGCATCCATAGTCCTAACTTTATGTATTTAGAAAGGACTTAGAAAGTGTCTACAACATTGAAAAATGTTTTTTGCAGAGTAAAACGTAGCTATTTGCAACTTTTAGCTATCCTTTGAACTCCCGTATCTCTTTCGTGGTCCTACGTTCACTTTTTTGCACGAAGCTAACTTTTGCACGGGTTTTTGACTTCCCATATCTTTTTATGGTCCCACGTCTACTTTCTTGCACGAAGATATCCATACTGTGCAGTCCATAAGTGTGCAGGCGCTGTAGGGATGAGGCCTTGAGAATTTTGGTTGTTACTTGTAAGCTGATCCTTTCCCTAAAACAAAATATACACGGGACTCGAAAATATAGCTTTTAGATGTAGACTGCCTACCCGTATGCATTTCCATCAGATCTGTGTAACCTTAGGCTTAGAATTTACGAGTATTCTTTTTTTGCCATGCAGGTTGTATCTCATCATTTGGTACGGGTTAGGATTTGTGCCTAGCATCTAAAACCGTTAGTAAAATCACGACAAACGATAGGCATTATAGTTTCCAGTAAAGGCTAGCAACTTTCTACAGAAACTCTAGTATAAGACTTGAAAGGCCTTTCACGTGTCAGTTGAAGAGTTCTGCACAAATTGGCTATATGTTGCTTGAGATATACTATAATCGAATATATCTACCTTAGAATATACCTTCTAGTGATGACTGGGGAAAAAATCATATACGACGTTTTTTCTTCTTAGGTGTTGCATGAACCTGTGCTTTCATTCCATAAGCCAATTTATTTCAAGCATCACGATTATGAATATCATGCTTAAGAATCAAAATGTCACGTATGTAAGAAATTGACAAGTTGGTCTTAGAGGGTGCTTACCGTAGCCTTTACTAAAAGGATATCACGTACCTTCCAAGTTGACTTACCTCCTGACTTTTAACTTCTCTATTTGGCGCTACGAGGTGCATATTGTTCCCCGTAAACTTGACGAATTCCCCATGGTGTTGGGAACTTCATGATTTGATGCAAGGTCGATGGAACAACACCCATCTCGTGGATCTATGGTCTTCCCATGATTATATTGTATGCCATACTACCTGAAATTTGGTATCTTTTTCTATACCTTCTATAAAAGTTACTAAATTTACCTCTCCTTTAGTTACTATGTTGGAGTTATTAAATCCTGATAAAATATGCGCCTTTGGGATCATCTTGCCCTCCATTTGCATCTCCCATAACACCCTTAGTAGGATGATGTTTTCTGAACTTCCCGGATCAATTAAGACTCTTTTTATTTTAATATCATGTATGAGTAAAGATATTACCAGTGTGTCGTTGTGAGGGGAGATGACTCCTTCCATGTCTGCATCGTCGTAAGCAATAATTTCTCCTTCCCTCGGCTGGCGTTCGCATTTCTCAGGCATAGTTGAGAGTTTGAAGACTTTGTTGGAAGATGGATACGTCACCTCATATATACCTTCTCCCCCATTTATAACATTCACGGTTCTCTTAGGTGACAGGGGTTTCGGCGGTTCTTGTCTATTTTTCATGTAAGATTGCTTTCCTTTCTCACTAAATAATTCAGTGAGATAACCCTGCTTCAATAGATGGTCTACTTCACTTTGTAGAACCCGACATTCCGATGTCTTATGACCATGATCATTATGAAATTCACACCAATGGTCTGGATTACGTTTATTTGGATTTGAACGCATCTCTTTTGGCCACCGTACTTTATCTCCCATGCCTCGTAAAACAGCTATGAGCTTTGAGGTGGTAATGTTGAAATTATATCCACCGAACTTTTCTTTTGAACTCCCGTCATCATCATATGGGTCCTGCCTGTTTCTATCATTTCTAAATATAGAAGAGTAACCTGAGTCTCTTGTAACGACCCGGCCCGTCGTTACGGGAATTACCACCCTACTACCTTGCATTTACATATCTTATGCTTTTATATCAGTATTAGAGTATATCAGGTGAGTTAGGAGTGATTCGGGTTAAAAATGAAGCAAATAGCATGTTTGAAGGAAGCTGAGTCAAGAATCTTACCTCCGATGAATACCCGATGATATCTCAGTGTTTGCCTCGTGTTTTCTTCTCTCTAGGGCTCAAAATTATGTTTTGGGTGAATGAACCCGTGAGCCCTCACCCCTGTGGCTCGCACACCCGAGCCGGTGGTACAAGGTATTCAGGCACCTGGGGCAGCTCCAGTTCAGCCAGTTGCGCCGTTGCACCAGCTTCTGCTTATGTGGTTCCAGTTATGCCCGACGATGAGCAGCGTTGTTTGGAGAGATTTGAGAGGCTACAGCCTCCGACATTCAGTGGTTCTGAGGGCGAGGACGCCCATGTTTTCTTGACAGATGTCAGCGCATGCTTCGCACCGCGGGTATTCTAGAGTTCAGCGGTGTTTCATTTACCACTTTTCGGTTCACAGGTGTAGCATTTCAGTGGTGGGAGGATTTTGAGAGGCGTAGGCCCGCTGGGGCAGCGCCCCTCACTTGGCAGCAGTTCTCCACTGTATTTTTGGAGAAGTACGTGCCTCGGTCTCAGAGAGAGGAGTTGCGACGTCATTTCGAGTGGTTGAAGCAGGAAGATATGACGGTTACTCAGTATGAGATAAGATTCACACAGCTGGCCCGTCATGCCATGTGGATGGTTCCTACGGACAGAGAGAGGATTCAGAGATTTATTAATGGCCTTATTTATCACATCCGCATATTGATGACCAGGGAGAGAGCTTCGGCAGTTATCTTTGAGGAGGTGGTTGATGCTGCCCGTCACATTGAGACAGACCGCCGCAGAGAGCGGGAGGAGAGAGAGAGACTAAGCGGCCTCGTGGTACTGGCAGCTACAGTGGTGCTCCGTCTAGGGGCCAACCTCAGCATATCAGGGGTCATTCTTTCAGGTCTCACCAGTCTGGGCGTGCAGAGTCCAGTGGGGTTTCATCATATCGTGGTCTTCAGGGCCATCAAGGTCAGCAGGGTCGTCAGCAGAGTCAGCAGAGTCAGCCTGCATTGAGTGCTCTTTCAGCTTAGAGCTCTGCTCCTGTTTTCTCAGCACAGGATTCATCGGTAGCGAGGGGTCCTCATCAGCCCTTTTTCCATATTCGGGCCGTTGTTTTGAGTGCGGTGACTTGGGCCATATCAAGAGAGAGTGTCCTCAGTGGCTTCGTAGGCGGTCTCAGCAGAGGGATCAGCCCTCATCTTCTACTCATGTTTCTTCAGCGCCAGCACAGTCAGCTAGGACTGGTGGCCAGGTAGCGAGAGGTTGCCCTAGGGGCGAGGATCATACTGGCGGAGGCCAGGCTCGTTTCTATGCTCTTCCGGATAGGAAGGATTCTAGTGCTTCAGATGCGGACATTTAAGGTATTATCTCAGTCTGCCACAGAGATGCTTCTGTCTTATTTGATCCCGGATGCACCTATTCCTATGTTTCTACTTATTTTGCACATCACTTGGGTATGACCCGTGGTATTCTTGCTTTGCCCGTACATGTGTCTACCCGGTGGGGGATACAGTTGTTGTGGATCAGGTATATCGATCCTGTCTTATTACTATTGGGGGTCTGGAGACCCGAGTTGATTTATTACTACTGGGCATGGTAGATTTCGATGTGATTCTAGGCATGGATTGGCTATCTCCTTACCATGCGATTATGGACTGTCATGCCAAGACAGTCACACTAGCTATTCCAGGTAATCCGAGGATCGAGTGGCGTGGCTTGACTGATTATGTGTCCGACAGAGTGATTTCTTATATAAAGGCCCAACGAATGATTGGCAAGGGTTGTTTATCTTATTTGGCCTTCATTAGAAATGTTGAGGCCGAGACACCCAGTCTTGATTTGGTCCCCATTGTGAGGGAGTTCTCGGATGTATTTCCAGCAGACCTATCGGGCATGCCGCATGACAGGGATATTGACTTTGGTATTGACTTGGTGCCGAGCACTCAGCCCATTTCTATTCCTCCCTATCGTATGGCACCAGCAGAGCTAAAAGAATTGAAGGAGCAACTTCAGGAACTCTTAGATAAGGGTTTCATTCACCCGAGTGTGTCACCTTGGGGTGCACCGGTGTTATTCGTGAAGAAGAAAGATGGGACAATGAGAATGTGCATTGATTACAAGCAGCTGAACAAGGTAACAGTGAAGAATAATTACCCATTGCCTCGTATTGAGGACCTATTTGATCAGCTCCAGGGAGCTAGTGTATTTTCTAAGATTGATCTTCGATCGGGCTATCATCAATTGAAGATCAGGGACTCGGATATTATGAAGACAGCGTTCAGGATGCGATATGGGTACTACGAGTTCCTAGTGATGTCTTTTGGGTTGACTAATGCCCCTGCTGCATTCATGCACTTGATGAATAGCGTATTTTGGCCGTACCTTGATTCTTTTGTGATTGTGTTTATTGATGATATTCTGGTGTATTCACGCAGCCAGGAGGAGCATGCACAACACTTGAGGGTGGTATTGCGGAGGTTGAGAGAAGAAAAACATTATGCAAAATTCTCTAAGTGTGAGTTCTGGCTTGATACTGTGACTTTTCTGGGACATGTAGTGTCCAGTGATGGTATTCGGGTTGATCCGCAGAAGGTTGAGGCAGTGCAGAATTGGCCCAGACATTGCTCAGCTACCGAGATTCGGAGTTTTCTCGGCTTGGCAGGCTATTATCGCCGGTTTGTTCGGGGTTTCTCATCTATTGCTTCACCGTTGACTAAGTTGACACAGAAGAATGCTCCGTTTGTGTGGTCTGATGAATGTGAGGAGAGCTTCCAGAAGCTCAAGGAGGCTTTGACCACAACTCCCGTACTTGTGTTGCCATCTGCTTCAGGGTCATATACGGTGTATTGTGATGCTTCTAGAGTTGGGCTCGGTTGTGTGTTGATGCAAGATGGTAGAGTTATTGCATATGCTTCTCGTCAGCTAAAGCCCCACGAGAAGAACTACCCTGTTCATGATTTCGAGTTAGCTGCTATTGTTCATGCCTTGAAGATTTGGAGGCATTACCTATATGGTGTATCTTGTGATGTGTATACAGACCACCGCAGCCTCCAGCATTTGTTTAATCAGAAAGATCTAAATTTGAGGCAGCGAAGATGGCTTGACTTGCTTAAAGACTATGATATTTCTATCTTGTACCATCCCGGGAAAGCCAATGTAGTGGTTGATGCATTGAGCCGAAAGGCTATTAGTATGGGCAGCTTGGCGTATATTCCAGTTGGGGAGAGACCCCTTGCAGTTGATGTTCAGGCATTAGCTAATCAGATGGTGAGGCTGTGGGTGATGGCTTGTGTAATAGCTCGCTCTTCTTTATATGATCGTATCCGAGAGTGCCAGTATGATGATCCACACTTACTTGTCCTTAAGGACAGAGTTCAACATGATGATGCCAGAGATGTCACTATTGATAGTGATGGTGTATTGTGGATGCAGGGCCGGATATGCGTGCCCAATGTTGAAGGCCTCCGTGAGTTGATATTGGAAGAGGCCCACAGTTCGCGGTATTCTATTCATCCAGGAGCCGCGAAGATGTATCAGGATTTGAAGCAGCATTACTGGTGGAGGAAGATGAAGAAAGATATTGTGAGCCATGTGGCTCGGTGTCTAAACTATTAGCAGGTCAAATATGAGCATCAGAGACCTGGTGGTGTATTCTAGCGTATTGATATTCCTGAGTGGAAGTGGGAAAGGATTACTATGGACATTGTTAGTGGACTCCCTCGGACAACGAGGAAGTTCGATTCAGTTTGGGTGGTGGTGGATAGGCTGACCAAGTCAGCTCACTTCATTCCAGTGTGTACTACATACTCCTCGGAGCGGTTGGCAGAGATATTCATCCGTGAGATAGTGAGATTGCATGGAGTTCCCATTTCTATTATATCGGACAGAGGTACCCAGTTCACTTCTCAGTTCTGGAGGACATTTCAGCGAGAGTTGGGTTCACAGGTAGAGCTGAGCACAATATTTCATCCACAGACGGACGGGCAGTCTGAGCGTACTATTCAGATATTGGAGGACATGTTGCGTGCTTGTGTCATTGATTTCGGTGGTTCGTGGGCTGATTATTTGCCTCTTGTGGAGTTTGCTTATAATAATAGCTATCAGTCCAGTATTCAGATGGCACCATATGAAGCTTTATATGGGAGGCGGTGTAGGTCTCCGGTCGGTTGGTTCGAGCCCGGCGAGGCTAGTTTGTTGGGGACAGAGTTAGTGCAAGATGCCTTAGACAAGGTGAAGGTGATTCAGGAGAGACTTCGCACAGCTCAGTCGCGTCAGAAGAGTTATGCGGACCGGAAGGTCCGAGATGTGTCTTATTCAGTGGGTGAAAAGGTGTTGCTGAAGGTTTCGCCTATGAAGGACGTTATGAGGTTTGGAAAGAAAGGAAAGTTGAGCCCAAGGTATATGCTTGCTTTGCCACCCAGGTTGTCGGGAGTTCACCCGGTGTTCCATGTATCCATGATCCGGAAGTATGTCGAAGACCCGTCACATGTGTTAGACTTCAGCACGATACAGCTAGATGAGGACTTGACTTATGATGTGTAGCCAGTAGCCATTTTGGGTCGACAGGTTCGTAAGCTGAGATCCAAGGACATAGCTTCAGTGAAAGTGCAGTGGATAGGTCGTCCCGTGGAGAAAGCAACTTGGGAGACCGAGCAAGAGATACGGAGCAGATACCCACACTTATTTGATGCTCCAGGTATGTTTCTTAACCCGCTCGCGGACGAGCGTTTGTTTAAGTTGGGGAGAATGTAACGACCCGGCCCGTCGTTACGGGAATTACCACCCCGTTACCTTGCATTTACATATCTTATGCTTTTATATCAGTATTAGAGTATATCGGGTGAGTTAGGAGTGATTCGGGTTAAAAATGAAGCAAATAGCATGTTTGAAGGAAGCTTGAATATGGGAAGTCAACCTAGAGTTGACTATTGAGTTAGAGTGCTCGGAACCAGATTTCGATGATTCGACTAGTTTCGGGGGATCATTTATGACTTAGGAGAGCAATCGGAATCGAATTCGGAGGTCCAGTGTAGTTTTAGGCTTGAATTGGTGAAGGTTGAATTTTGGCGAAAACCGGATGGTAGGTGAGATTTTGATCCGGGGGTCGGAATGGAATTCCGACAATTTCTGTAGCTTCGTTATGTGATTTTGGATATGTCTGCAAATTTTCAAGTCATTCGGACGTCGTTTGATCGGGTTTTGGATTGAATGTTAGTTTCGGAAGTTTTGAAGAAACTTAGGCTTGAATTCGTGTGTAAATGGTGATTTTGATGTTTAGGATGGTATTTTTATGATTGGAACAAGTCCGTATCATGTTTTGGAGTATGTTTGTGGTTTGCGTTGGGGTCCCGGGGGCCTCGAGATGATTTCGGACCATCAACCGGGCATTTTGAACTTGGCAAAACCTGCAGAAAATTGCAGGTATGTGCAGCGAGAATTAAGCCTTCGCGTTCGCGTGAAGGCAGTCGCGTTCGCGAAGGCCAGGTGGGCTAAAGCATTGAGTTCGCGAACAGGGGGTCGCGTTCGCGCAGTCCAGGTGGGGTGAAGCTTCGCGTTCGCGTGAGGGGTATCGCGAACGCGTAGAAGGAAAATAGGCGGCTGGGAATTTGTTCATCGCGAACGCGTTGGAGAGGTCGCGTTCGCGAAGGGTAAGCCAGAGTTGAGCATCGCGAACGCGTGGGAGGCATCGCGTTCGCGAATAGTAAAAGGGAGCTGGACATCGCGAACGTGTGGGAGGTCACGCGAACGCGTAGAACAATGGGGTCTGGCAGTGAAATTAAATTGCAGAACAGAGGGCTCACGGGTTCATTCACCCAAAACATAATTTTGAGCCCTAGAGAGAAGAAAACACGAGGAAAACACTGAGATATCATCGGGTATTCATCGAAGATAAGATTCTTGACTCAAAAACATAATTTTATGGTAGAATTAACATCAATCTTCATGAATTTGGGTAGAAGTTGTGAAGGATTGTGGCCTAGAAATTGAAAACGAAAATTTGGGTTTTGAAAGGCCAATCGAACTCTGATTTCGATAAATTTTATATGCACGGACTCGTGGCGAGACGAGGATCGCGTTGGTACTAATTTTGGAATTTTCCGAGCAGTGGGCCCGGGGTCGGGTTTTTACCAACTTAGTGTATTTATGCGAATTTCATGTAAATTTAAATAGGTTATGATTCTTTGACCCGTATTTGATATAATTATTGTGGTTTGACTAGATTCTACGCATGAGGGAGCGAAATTCAAAGGAAAAGGCATCGCGGACGAGTCTACGACCGGCTAGAGGTGAGTAGTTTGTGTATATGGTAGCTTGAGGGTTCGAAACCCCGACTTAGCACATTGTGATGCTAGTAGGGCGTGGCTCGCACACCGTGGCAGGTGCGGGATTGATTGTGATTGGGGATTGAGACTTGGTCCATCCCGAAAATGAATAATATGTTATTAGTGTTGGAAATACACTGTATTTGATATATTTGTGGGCGGTAAGCCTTGTTTGGGGCCTTGTGCCGACCTGTAGCATCCTTAGAGGATAATATTTATGTGATAGCTATATTTTCTTAATCACTGATCTCAGTCCTGGAAATTGAAATCATAGTATTGATATGCTAAGTCACCGGCTTTTGCAAATTTAATAAAGTTAAAGTATTTTTCATAAATTATGAACCGGAAACTGGAATTAAGAAAAAATGAATTGTTTTGTGACTTATTTGTTTATTGTGGACTGAGCATGGATCGGGCTGCACGCCGCAGTGGTTGATATGAGGATCGGGCTGCACGCCGCAGCGGTATTTGTGCTTGGGCTGTAGGAGCCCCTCCGGAGTCTATACACACCCCCAGTGAGCACCGTCGACGTTAAATGGATCGGGCTACACGCCGTAGCGGTTATGTGCATCGCATTGCATCTTTAATTGTTGAATTATTCTGTGGTAGCTGTATTGTACTGTTGATGCTAGTTCATAGGAGATTTGGACTGTAGTGTAGCTTCATATTATGGTTGTGAGCACATGATTTTTGCACCGGGCAAATAATTCCAAAATTAAAATAAATATATTTTTGAGTGCAATTACTTGCTTTGGTTGAAATTAGCTACACTTTGTGTGTTTGAATAAATAGAAATTAGAGAAAAATCAAGAAAATTTAGGCTAGGTAATTACTTTGTTTAACGTTATTAGTTTTTAGAAGGAAATTAGCAAAAATAGTTTAAATAGCGGAAATTAGCAAAAATAGTAGAAAAATTGCAAAAAAATACTAAATAATTAGGTTAAATAGGAAATTAGATTTTTATAATATTCCATAAAAGAAAAAAAAAGAATATAAAAATAAAATACATAAAAATAATTAAAATCAGAAAAAATAAAAAAATAGTTTGGGTATATTGGTTCTGGGCCCAAAAGATGTGATTTGAACAACCCAATGCTTTGGCCCATAGGAGACCCGGTCCAGGGATCAAGCTGAAGTGTTCTCAGCCGTTCACTCCTTCAAATCCTACGGCTGAGACAATTAGTGGGTTAATTGATTAATAAATTGTGTGAGACTCGATCTGGGCCGTCCGTTTGTTTTGATCTAAGGGTCTTGGTTTTTTAGTCTCATAAGTAACGACACGACGTCGTTTTAGTAACGCACACCAGAGCCGTCGATCTTCATCAAATGAACGGCTCAGATCTCATCAATCGCCCCAAGTATATAAGGCTTTGGTCTGAACAGACCAAGCCATTTCTTCATTTTGTAAACCCTAGCCGCCCATTTCCCTTGTCTCTCTTCGTCTCCTTCGTCGTCTTCAACCTTCAAACCCTAGACGGCCAATGGCAGCCACCACCCTCCATAGTGGTCGCCGGCCTTTCTACCCCCTTCTCTCTTCTTTTCCTCCTTCTTTTCTTTCTTCTACAACAAAGCTCCAGAAACAGGCCCTTTCTTTTGAAACGCCGGTCACCGGAACTTCGCCGGTGACCACTCAAACAACGAGAACCGTTATCAAACCAATGCCATTCGAACCCCCCTGACCTGATCTATCACCCTACCCCACTGGTTTCTTTCGAATATCTTAGGAACTCGTCGAATATCCCAAAAAGTGTCGCCGGAACCCTAACTCCGGCGACTCAAAACTTCAACCCCAATCAAGACCAAACCTTTTACCCTTCCCAAACACCCTTCTGTAAACCAAAAAGCCTAAAGCCCCCGTCTTGACGGAAAAGAATAGAAAACAGAAAAGAAAAGTGAGGAAAAAAGAAAATCACGAAAAAAAAAAGAATAAAGAAGAGCCTGGAAGACTAAGAATGGAAAAGAACAGAAAACAGAAAAGAAAAGAAGTGAAATAGGAAAGCTCAGGGGATAGGCCCTGCGAGCTAAGTTCCCTCTCCCTCTGTGTTTTATTTACTGTCTATTGACTGCTTATTTTTACGATTATTTCTTCCGTTTTGTTATTTTTGAAAGCTTGAAATCCTATGTTAGTAATATTGTCTTTGCTTCTTTGCTTGCTTTATTTTTATCTGTGTTTTTCTTGTCTTGTATGTCTCAGTATGTCTTTTTCTATCCTTTAGATTCTTATTTTGTGCTTCGCATGTTAGTTTTAGGGTTCTAATCTGGTTGTCTATCTGCTCTTGTTTCTTATCTGTTTCTCTGTTTCCTTCTTGAAATCCCATGACTACATCTTTAGTTTTCTTAACCCGCCTATCTTCTATATCTCTATTTGTATTACTGGTTTCTCTGATTCAAAAGATTGTCGTAGTATTATGGTTCTTCTTGTATTTCTTCTTGTTTTGTTTTGAGTTTTCAATAGCATGCCTATTCTTCTCTCTTTATGATCCCTTGTTTTGATTTTTGACCTGATTTGAAGATTTCATTTGATTAGACTTCTCCACTCTTGTTTGCATGTTTAAAGCTTTCAACTTCACTCTGTCTTCATCCTCTCTGTTAGTTCTCGACAGTTTTGGATGATTCTTCTTCACTGTCTCCTCATGTCTCTTCTATTCGTTGTCTTCATCTTAATCCATCACATGTATACATAAGGCTAGGATTAATACTTGAAAATAGATCTTAGTTAACATGTCTATGCTATTGTGTGGTCTTTGGGCTTAAATGAATCCTGCTTCATCTATTGCTGACTGTTTGTGATAGTTTAGTTCTGTGCATGTCTATGATCATTAACCTTAAGGATTTTTGGAATTTTTCAATTGTTATCTGACCTGAGCTAGTGGTAACTAAGGCTAGATTGACATAAGTTTGACACTTTGTTACATGAATTGGATAGTGTTAATTGATTAACCAAAATTCAACCATATCAAATTTCCCTTTCTGAGTTTTGGTTGATTGATGCATTTGTTTGGTTTTATGTGGCTCTGTGTACAAAAAACATGTTGAAATAACTAAGTTTTCAGTAGTTCTTGTTGGTATGATTATGTGATTAACATTCACTAACCTTAGGGGAATTGGTTATAGCTGTTAGTGCTAGGCTTCATAAAGTGGCTAGTTTAAATAAGTTAAAACTGAAAATCACAAAAAATAGGTCATAAGTTAAATAAGTGATTAGAGTGGTCAATTTTGCAATTGACCATCTCTGTTAGGTCCCTCACACTGACCAACACTTAAAAGTTGGCTAGTTGTGTAGTAACTGGCTAAGTCTGCAAAGGCAGACTTGGCCAGGCTCTATTTGAGCCCCGAACCTCAAGTGGCCAAGCCTGCAAAGGCTTTGGGCCCAATTAAGTTCAGCAAATGGGTTTAATTACCCAGGTTAGGTCTCAACTTGAGACTGGCCATTAGTTAAATAGTTCAATTAAGCAGGCTAGTCCTGCAATTTAGTTTAATTGACCTTAAAGTCACAGAAATAGGTTATTAAGCAATAATTGGTCTAAGAGTGGTCAACTTTGCAAAAGGTTGACCAATTCTATAAGGCCCTAACACACGGTCCACCTTAAAAAGGGGCTGGTTGTGCAAAATGGCTAAGTCTGCAAATGCAGACTTGCCCAGGCTCTCTTTTGAGCCCTGAACATTAAAGTGGCCAAACCTGCAAAGGTTTTGGGCCCAACTGTTCAGCAATTGGGTTTAATTACCCAAGCCAAGTCTCAACTTGAGACTGGCTAGCTTTTAAATAGTTTAATTTCAATAATAAAGCAAGCTAGTCCTGCAATTAGTTTTAAATTGAAATAAATTGGTCTTAATTAACTGGAAGCTAATTAAAAGAGGCTAGAATTGAAATAGTTCTAAATAGTAGGATTGGCCAGCCTTTAAATACCAATGCAGGGGCTGGCTATTAGTTAAATAAATCCCAAAGGCTGGAATCTGACCTAGGTAGGCTGGGTAAATCAGCAGTGCCCTTAGGGGCACAATTGGAAACTAATTTGGTAAAACAGTGAATAGGGTGAAACATAAGAGGGTAAGTGAGTCATTTGTACCCCTGATTTCTGCAATTTTGCAGAGATTTAAGGGTATAATGGTCTCCCTAAAAATGGAAATCTCTAAAAATCCTTAACCCTTAGGGCTACATTGGTAAAAAGCCCAAAAAGGAATCTTTGGAACCTTCCAGCACATGCTGGAAGGGTTTCTGGTAACAGAATTAGGGACCTTAGTGTACATTTTATAAATTTTAGAGGGGGAGAAGTGGGATTAATCCCATACTTTCTCCCCAAGTTTCAGCTCTTGGCCTAGCTATAAATACACCCTAAAAGTGGCTGAAAGGGGGTTCAAAATTTTGGGATCTGAAATACATCTAGGCTGGCTTTTGAATATAAAGTTCAGAGAAATAGAGTATCAACAGAGCAGTAGGCTTTTTCTGCAATCTCAAGTGAGAATCTTGGAAATATTCTTCTGATTTTGGGGTTCTTTGCTCGAGTTTTACCTAGATTTTTACTTGCTTTGCTGAGGTTTT